>JAODAL010015334.1:0-84262 GCA_025379985.1 Phyllomedusa bahiana | reverse complement strand
AAAAAAATCTGTTTTTAATACTGTTAGGCCTTTCATATCAACCGGGTTTTAAGCCCTCAGTCTTTGGTGTGGGGAAAGGGTTTTTGATTTATTACTGAAATTTTTGCTGTCCGCTTAGTGAGATACCTTCCTTTACTGCCTGGGGTGCAAAAATAACCCCCCGTGGCACGCCCCATGTTTGGTACGGGAGTGTTTGCTGGGGGACCATGAGGGTATTTCGGGTTTAATTTGTACTAGGTAATAGTCCCAAAACCTTTTCCTTAGCCCCGTGCAAAAAAAAATACTTCCAAAAGGTCCTTTACCCATAGTTTCGGAATGGGGTGCCTGGGGCAATTGGTGGGTTTGTTCGTGGGGGCCAGCGGTGTTTTGATTTTGGGGCCCCCCAAAGTGGGGTGATTTTGGGGGTTCCCCAGGGGGAGGTGTTTTGGGGTTCACAGTGGAGGTGATTCTTGGGGCCCCCCGGGTTTTTTTATTCTTGGGGCCACCGGGGATTTGATTCTTGGGCTCCGGTTTGTATTGATTCCTGGGGCCACCAGTGGACTTGATTTTAGGGCCCATTGGTGGATTTGATTTTTGGGCCCACGGTGGGTTTGAGTTTTGGGGCCCAAAGGGTGGACTCGGTTTTGGGGGCCCAAAAGGGGTGGACTCGGTTCTTGGGGGCCCAAAGGGTGGACTGGTTTTCTTGGGGCCCAAGGGGGGCTCGGTTCTTGGGGCCAAGGGGGGGACTCGGTTTTGGGGCCCCCCGGGTGGGACTCGTTTCTTGGGGCCCACGGGGGGCTCGGTTCTTGGGGCCCACCGGTGGACTCGGTTTTTTGGGGGCCCACCGGTGGATCGATTTTTGGGGCCCCCCCGGTGGACTCGATTCCTGGGAACCCCGGGGGGCTGATTCCTAGGGCCACAGGGACTCGATTTTAGGGCCCCCCAGTGGACTTGTTTCTTAGGGCCCAATGGGGGAATTTGATTTTTTGGGTCCCCCGGGGTTTTGGGTTTTGGGGCCCACCGGTGGACTCGGGTTTTTGGGGGCCCCCAGGGGGGACTCGGTTTTTGGGGGGCCCACCGGTGGACTCGGGTTTTTGGGGCCCCCCAAAGGTGGATTTGGGATTCGGGGGGCCCAAACCCGGGGGACTCAATCTGGGGGGCCCAAAAGGGGGATTTAAATTGGGGGCCTACCCTACAGCTTTTGTACATAAATGAAAACATGCCTCTCTTTTTTCCCTTTTTGTTAAAAAAACACTGAAAAATACACGGTTAAAGTCACATTATTATGAACCAAATATTAGGAGAAACCCCATTTGTGCAACAGGGGGACAGCAGCTAGATGGGCGGGGAGGGGCCCTCAAAAAAGGTGTGGTAGGTTGCCCCACAGGTATCTGGACCCAAACTGCTTTCCCAAAAAAAAAGGGCCCAATTGACCCAAACACCCCCAATCGGGGTTCCCCCACAATTGCAATTGGGTAAAAATTTTGGGGGGAAAATTAGGGAAAATTAGGGGGTTTTGGGGGTTATTGGGAAGTTTTGGGTCGGGTTTCCTTTTCCAAAACCCAAATGTGTGTGACTTTCCCTTTTGTCTTCCCGGGAAAAGATCCCACCCGCCCCAGGGAGGAATTTGGTATGAAAGGGTGCCCCGGGGGCCCCATAGGGGTGGGGTTTTTACCCGGGGAGGTGCATTTTACTACCCTTTTTGCCCCGGCACCTTTTTTAAGTGGATTAGCGAAAGGCATGACTTCCGTTCCCTCCGGCCCCATACACAGTAAGGTTAGCAGGGGGTTGCAGTAAAATTTTCTGTTGCTCCCAGACCCCCAAATACCCCAGAAAGGGTTAGCAGAAAGGTGGTAAACCATCCGTTCTGCCCCCAGGGCTCCTTAAAGTAGGGTTAGCAGAGGTAAAAAGTGAAATTGTCTGTCCAGAGCCCCAAATACACGGGGAGGGTTGCAAAAAGGTTTTGGGTAAAATTTCCTTTTCTGCCCCAGGGCTCCATACCGTGGGGTTTTGCGGGTTTTGCATTTGACATCTTGCCCTGCTCCGGGGCCCCATATACAGTGGGGTTAAACCCAGAGTTTGCAGTGAAAATCCTTTTTGGGCCCCAGGGCCCCTTCACAGTGGGGGTTAGCAGAGGTGCAGTGACATCATCTGCTCCGGGCCCCCCTTAAAACAGTAGGGTTAGCGAGGTGCAGTGAAATCCATTGCTCCGGGCTCCAAAAACCCAGAGGGTTAGCAGGGTTTTGCGTGAACATCCTTTCTGCTCCCAGGGGGGCCCCCAAAACAAAAATTAGGGTTAGGCAGAGGGGGCCAGTGACTTTTCGTCTGCTCCGGGGCCCCCATACACATTAGGGTTAGCGGGGGCAGGGGACACCCGTTTGCTCCGGGGCCCCTTTAAACAGTAGGGATGGAAGGGGGTTGCATGACATCCGTCTGCCCCGGGGGGCCCCTTACCCCCTTTTAAGGGTTTAGCAAAAAGGTTTGCGGGGACTTTTTGTTGTTCTGGGGCCCCATACACAGTAGGGTTGGGCAAAAAGGGGTGAACCCCAGTTGCCCCAAAGGGCCCCCCATACACAGTAGGGTTAGCGGGTGGTGAAAATCCGTCTGCTCCAGGGCCCTTTAAACGTAGGATTAGCAAAAGGGTTGGTAAATTTCTTTTTGCTCCGGGGGCCCCATACCCCGGGGGGTTTAGCAAAGGTCCCAGTGACATCCCGTTGCTCCGGGGCCCCCTTTACAAAATTTGGGGGTTAGCAGAGGTGCAGGGGACATTGTTGCCCAGTTCCCCATACACGGGTTGCAAAAGGAAACATTTGAAATTGAAATTGCTTTTGGGCCCCCATACAATTTTGGGTTAGAAGAAGGGGGCCGGGGGGACATCTGTCTGTCCAGGGCCCCATCAAAAGTAGGGTTAGCAGAGGTGCAGTGAAAATTCCTTTTCTGTTTCCCAGGCCCAATAACAGAAAGGTTTAGCAGGAGGTGAAAGGGACATCCTTTTGCCCCCCCAAAGGCCCCCCAAAACCCAGTGGGGTTTAGCAGAGGTGAAGTGCTTCTGTCGCTTCCAAAAACCCCCCCTTACACAGTAGGGTTTACAGAGGGTGAAGAAAACCATCCGTCTGCCCCAAGGGCCCCCCAATTTTACATTTATATTTGTTTTAGGAGGTGCAAGTGACACCCGTCTGCCCCCGGGGCCCCATACACAGTATTTTTTGCAGGGGTTTTGCAGTGACATCCTTTCTCCCCAGGGGCCCATAAAACGGTAGGGTTAGAAGAGGTGCAGACATCCGTCTGCTCCGGGGGCCCCTTACACGTAGGGTTAGAAAGGAGGTGCAGTGACATTCCTCTGTTTTCCGGGCCCATACCAGTGGGGTTTTTGCAGGGGGTGGTAAACACCCGTTTTTGCTCCAGGGCTCCTTCCAGTAGGGTTTATGCGGTGAAGGAAAATCCTTCTGTTTCCGGGGGCCCCATACACATTTGGGGATTTGCAAAAGGGGGCAGGGTTTTTGTTTATTCCCAATTTTCCCTTCCGGGCCCCCCTTTTAAAACCCCATTTAGGGCTAGCAGAGGTGCAGTGACATCAGTCTGTTCTGGGCCCCATACGCAGTAGGGTTACCCAGAGGTCAAGTGACATCTTTCTGCTCCGGGGCCCATACACATTTGGGTTTTTTAAGCAGGGGGGCCATTTGATTTCACTTTTTTTTCCCCGGGGCCCTTACAAACCCTACTTTTTTGAAGAGAAGCAGTGCTTAGTCTGCTCTGGGGCCCCAACGAAAGGTAGGGTTAGCAGGGGTTTGCAGGGGACATTTGTTGCTCGGGGCCCCCAAAAGGCCAGTAGGGTTAGCAGGGTGCAGTGACTTTCCGTCTGCTTGGGGCCCATTAAAAGTGGGATTTAAGAAAGGGGTTTTGAAATTTGGACTTTCGCTGCCCCGGGGAAACCCCCCATACGCAGTAGGGTTAGCAAAAGGGTGCAGTGACTTTTTTGCTCCGGGGCCCATACACAGAAAGGGTTTTAGCAGATGGTGGTGACATCCGTTTTGCCAGGGGCCCATACACGTGGTTTTGAAAAGAGGTGGTGAAAATTTCGTTTTTTTGTCCGGGGGCTCCTTACACAGTAGGGTTAGCAGGGTTTTGCAGGGGGACATCCATCTCCCCCAGGCCCCATACACAGTAGGGTTAGCAGAGGTGCAGTGATATCCGTCTGCCGGGGCCCCATACACAGTGGGGTTTGGGCAGAGGTGAAGTAAAATTCGTCGCTCCAGGGGGCCCCATACACGGTGGGTTTAGCAGGGGGTTTTCCCAGGACTTTGGGTCTGCCCCGGGGGGCCCCATACAAGTAGGGTTGGGAGAGGTTGAGGGGGACATCGTCTGCTCCGGGCCCCATACAAGTGGGGGTTAAAAAAAAAGGGGTTTGCAGTGAATTTTCCGGGTTGCCCCGGGGCCCCAAAAACAGTAGGGTTAGCAGAGGGGCAGTGTTTTTGGGTTGCTCCGGGGCCCCCTTTCACACTGGGGTTTTAGAAATAGGGGGGTTTTACACCCGGTCTGTTTGGGGGGCCCCCATACACATTGGGAAATTGAAAAGGGGGTTTGGTGACATTGTTTTGCTTTGGGGTTTCCCATAAACAGTAGGGTTAGCAGGGTCCCAGTGCATGTCTGCTGGGGGCCCCATAAACAGTGGGGTTTAGCAGGGGGGTTTGCTGAGACTTTCCGGGTCTGCCCCGGGGGGGCCCCTAGGGAAAGTGGGGTTTTGCAGGGGTTTGCAGGACATTTTTCTGCTCCAGGTCCCCTTTAAAACAGTAGGGTTAGCAGAGGGTAAAGTGAAATTCTTCTGCCCCGGGGCCCCCTTTTACACAGTGGGGTTAGAAGGGGTTTGCTTTAAATTTCGGGCCCTGCTCGGGGGCCCCATACACGGTAGGTTTTTAGAGGGGCAGTGACTTTGTTTTGCCCCGGGGCCCCCATAAAAAGTATTGTTTTCAGAGGGGGCAGTAAAATCCTCTGCTCCAGGCCCTATTTTAAAAGTAGGGTTTTGCGAGGTCCCGTGCCCTATGTCTTGTTTCCAGGCCCCTTTACACATTTGGGTTAGCAAGAGGGGGAAATTTGAAAAATCTGTTGTTTTTGACCCCCAAACACAGAAAGGGGGTTAGAAGGGTTTAAAAGGGGAACCCGTTGTTTTCCCAGGGCCCCAAATATATTTTTATTTTTTGTGTTAGCAGAGGTGCAGGTGACATCTGTCTGACCCGGGGCCCCCATACCAGTGGGTTAGCAGAGGTGAAAGTGAAATCCTTTCTGTCCGGGGGCCCATACACAGTAGGGTTTGGCCAGAGGTGCGGGTGCACCCGTCTGCTCCAGGGCTCCAAAACACAGTGGGGTTAGAAAGGTTTGCAGTGACATCCCTTTGTCCGAGGCCCCATCCCCCAAAACATTTGGGGGAAAGAAGGGGGAGGTGCAGTGATTTCATTTCTGTTCCGGGGCCCTTTTTACACAGTAAGGGGCTGCAGAGGTGCAGGGGAATCATTTGCTTGGGGGCCCCTACGGCATTTGGGGGTTTAGCGGGGTTTTGCAAGGGGACACCACCCTGCTCCAGGGCCCCTTTACACGGGTAGGGTTAGCAGGGGTTTTTTGCAGTGAAAATCCGTTTTTACTCTGGGGCCCCTATACACAGTGGGGTTTTGCAAAAGGTTTGCGTGATTCCTGTTTCCGGGGCCCTCACACATTTAGGGTTAGCAGAGGTGCAGTGACACCCCCGTTGCTTGGGCCCCATTCACAGTAGTGGTTACAGAGGTTTGCGGGTGACTTTCGTTGTTTCGGAACCCCCATACGCAGAAAGGGGTTAGCAGGGGGTTTGCAGTGTTTTTCCAGTCGGGTCCTGGGGCCCCCATACCCCAGTGGGGTTTAGCAGAGGTGCAGGGGCTAACCCGTTTTTTGTTTCCGGACCCCCATCCCGCAGTTGGGTTAGCAGAGGTCCCGTAAAATTTCCCGTTACTCGGGGGCCCCCTACACAGAAAGGGTTAGCAAAAAGGTGCAGTGATATCATTTGCTCCGGGGCCTTACACTTTAAGGGTTAGAGAGGTGCAGTGACATCCCGTTGCTTTTGGGCCCCTTTTCCCCGGGTAGAGTTAGCAGGGGGTTTGCAGTGAAATTCGTTGCCCCGGACCCCTTTACGCAGTGGGTTAGCAAAAAGGTGCAGGCTTTTGGTTTTGCCCCCAAAGGGGCCCCCATACCGTGGGCTTGGTTACCCAGGGTGCAGGGGACATCCGTTTTGCTCGGGGCCCCTTTCACAGAAAGGATTTAAAAAAAGGGTTTCCGAGTGACACCCCGTCGGCTCTGGGCCCCATTCACAGGGGAGTTGCAGGGTGCAGTGAAAATCCGTTTTGCTTGGGGGCCCCATTAAAAACCCAGAAAAGGTTAGCAGGGGTGCAGGGGAACATCCGTTGCCCCGGGGGCCCCCCCCCCCCCCATCCCCCCCCAAAGGAAAATAGGGTTAGCAGGGGTTTTGGAAAGTGACAGTTATTTGCTGGGGCCCCCATAAAAAGTAGGGTTAGCGAGGTTGCATTTAACATTTTTTCTGCTCCGGGGCCCCATCCCACAGTAGGGTTGCAGAGGTTTTAGGGGAAATCCGTTGCCCGGGGGCCCCCCATACACAGTTGGGGTTTTGCGAGGTGCTTTGGTCCATTTTTCGGGCTCCGGGGCCCCATACACGTAGGGTTAGCAGGGGGTGCAGTGCCCATTCGTCTGCCCCGGGGGCCCCAAATACGCCGGTTTGGGTTCACTGAATTGTTGTGTCAGACATGCATCTGGTCCCCCCTACTTTGTTTTTGTGGTGAGCTGCTTCACCATAGCATGTCTTTCCGCCCTCACACAGTTTTCTATCTGCCATTCACAACTCACATCAGTAGCATGTGGCGCCATTTGTCCACTTACCATATACTTGGATCACAGCAGCCGCCAACAGTTCTCAAGCTGTGCAGTATCTGTAATAGCGCCACCTCTGGCCTGAAAGCCAATATTCATTCATTTATGCAATTCTGATAAATTGCCCCTTTTACCAATGACAGCGATGGATATGCGTGCAGACAGCCTGTCACACACCTTATTTACCCATCAAGCCAGCGCACCACGTGACTTTCTTCATGAACTATGCGCTGCAGATGTCAATAGTAGGTCACAATAATGTGACTCTAGGGGGTTATTGCATATCAGAGCATAACAAGGGGCCATTCTAATCGGTGAATGTCAGCGGTGCTTATCACACCCCATATGCCTGAAATGGACACCGCTCTTGCATTAGTTAATAGTGTGGAGCACCTAGTGAAGTACACCCCGAATAGGCCACAATAAAGCTCATCCATTGACACTAGGGATCACTGTTGCACGTAAGACCTTAAAGAGGTTGTCTCAGTACAGAGATTAGCTTTCAACACGTAGGGAACGATAAATGAAGACTTTTTTCAAATACATTGCTATTTAAATATTGCCTTGGTCAGAGATAAGAGCCATTTCATCTGCTGTGAGTGCACACAAATTTTTCTGGTTACCGTCCTGCTCTTCCTTCCCGATTAGACATAGAGAAGGGAGTCATGTCACCAGGACGGATGACAGCTTGAGAACGGAGTGTGTTATCTCTAACAAACAAAGGAGATGACTTTCTTTTGATTATTTACTGTGAGCTCTGAAGCTTTCTGCACTATAGATTGCATCTTCTGCTCTGCTGTCAGTGCAGTTAGAAGAGCTGAGATCACGGCGCTGATATGCTAATAACTGCTATAGAACCACCCACAGCCTGGCCAGGAAGAGTGAGGGAGTGTAAATCTGAAGCTGCCTGTGTCTCTGTGAAACGGCATGGTGAGATTAGCCCTTTAAAGTGGTGGCCATGCCATCAAAGTCCGGCCCTGAAAGTTACAGAGCAGAACGCGGAGCCGGTCATGCTTGCGCAAGACTCCCCATTCTGTTCTATGGGAGTTCTGTGTACAGCGGAACACAGCACTCACCTATACTGGGAACCCCCGTAGAGTGTGCAGTTGTATAGGGCCACACATCTATTCTCTGGGTGGCTGGAGACTATGCAAGCGGAAAAACAATGAAGGGGGCCACATCGCTATAGCAGCAGTGTATCAGCGTCACTCTCCCCAGAGGATGGACCCCACCTATCATAGAATGGGAGCATATGCTAGCGATATTTCCTTACATTATGGTGGGAAGACCCCTTGGAAGTCCTGCAGAAGAAGGCAGCACCGCGTCCCGCAGAAGAGGGGCGGCTCCGCGTCCCGCAGAAGAGGGGCGGCTCCGCGTCGCGCATAAGAGGGGCGGCTCCGGGTCCCGCATTAGAGGGGCGGCTCCGCTGCCCGCTGACGCCGGGCGGCTCGGCGGCCCGGAGTAGTTGGGCGGCACCGCGTCCCGCAGAAGAGGGGGGGCACCGCGTCCCGCAGAAGAGGGGCGGCACCGCGTCCCGCAGAAGAGGGGGGGCACCGCGTCCCGCAGAAGAGGGGCGGCTCCGCGTCCCGCAGAAGAGGGGCGGCTCCGCGTCCCGCAGGAAGAGGGGCGGCTCGCGTCCGCGAAGAGGGGCGGCACCGCGTCCCGCAGAAGAGGGGCGGCACCGCGTCCCGCAGAAGAGGGGCGGCACCGCGTCCCGCAGAAGTGGGGCGGCTCCGCGTCCCGCAGAAGAGGGGCGGCACCGCGTCCCGCAGAAGAGGGGGGGCACCGCGTCCCGCAGTCGTTCCTTCAGGCCATTCGTGAAGTTGTGTTGACCCAGTGGTCCAAGACCGCGCTGACTTCTGAACACTGTCCCCCATAAAGCCCCTTGAGCTCTGCGCGGATCCTGTGTCACTCCCGTCTGACGGCCGCCCCTCCAGATTCTTTGCTGTCAGACTTTTCACTGGAGAAGTAGCTGCTTGATTAAACATTACCCTCAGAATGAAGGCTGCAGATTAGACGCTTTCATTTACTGTCACACAGGGCTAAATTTAGAGCTGAGATGTTCTCTACCTGACACGTCCCCCAGTAAACACGGGCTGATTGCTCCGCTCTTGTGGCCGTGACCGAGGAGAATTGCAAACATGTTTATGTGACTTCCCTTCACTGTAAAATAGTTTTTGAGCCCGCGGCTCCCTCCTACCTGCCTGACGCTGGGTGCAGGTCTGTGCCGGACTCGCTGCCCTGCTGCACCTGCACACGGGATCCTTTATGGTCAATAGACTCCAAACTAGACCTGACGGTTTTAGATTTACTGCCCCTCGTGCAGTATTTATAGATGAAACTCGTCTATATCCTTCTGACTCAAATTCCCCTGTAAAGTGGAATGTATATCCTAAGCATTTATGGCAAAAGTGCACAACATGCGGCCCCCCAGTGCCTCTATGTGCGGCCCCCCAGTGCCTCTATGTGCGGCCCCCCCTTGCCTCTATGTGCGGCCCCCCAGTTCCTCTGTGCGTCCCCCCAGTGCCTCTATGTGCGGCCGCGGCCCCCAGTGCCTCTGTGCGCGGCCCCCAGTGCCTCTATGTGCGGCCACGGCCCCCAGTGCCTCTATGCGCGGCCCCCAGTGCCTCTGTGCGCGGTCCCCCAGTGCCTCTGTGCGCGGTCCCCCAGTGCCTCTGTGCGCGGTCCCCCAGTGCCTCTGTGCGCGGTCCCCCAGTGCCTCTGTGCGCGGTCCCCCAGTGCCTCTTTGCGCGGCCCCCAGTGCCTCTAAGTGCGGTCCCCCATTGCCTCTATGTGCGGTCCCCCCAGTGCCTCTATGTGCGGCCCCCCAGTGCCTCTATGTGCGGCCGCGGCCCCCAGTGCCTCTATGTGCGGCCACGGCCCCCAGTGCCTCTATGTGCGGCCACGGCCCCCAGTGCCTCTGTGCGCGGCCCCCAGTGCCTCTGTGCGCGGCCCCCAGTTCCTCTATGTGCGGCCCCCAGTTCCTCTATGTGCGGCCACAAGTGGCTAAGTGCGGGCCCGGGTTCCTCTGGAATGTATATTCTATGCATTTATGGCAAGAGTGCACAGAATGTGACCCCCAGTGCCTCTATGTGCGGTCCCCAGTGCCTCTGTGCGGCCCCCATTGCCTCTGTGTGCGGCCTCTATGTGTCTCTATCCTCATACTTCAGGAATAGTCCCTTTTTGACAGCTTCATTCAACTGATGGCTGGGCATAGTATGGCTGGCACTGCTATGGTGGGCATAGTATGGCTGGCACTGTTGTGGTGGGAATAGTATGGCTGGCACTGCTTTGGTGGGCACAGTATGGCTGGCATGGTTATGGTGGGCATAGTATGGCTGGCATGGTTATGGTGGGCATAGTATGGCTGGCACTGCTATGGTGGGCATAGGATGGCTGGCCCTGTGGTGGTGGGCCTAGTGTGGCTCGCACGGGTCTGGGTGGCATAGTATGGCTGGCACTGTGGTGGTGGGCCTAGTATGGCTCGCACTGTTATGGGGGGCAGAGGAGGGCCGGCACGGTTGTGGTGGGCATAGTATGGCTGGCACTGTTGTGGTGGGCATAGTATGGCCGGCACTGTTGTGGTGGGCATAGTATGGCTGGCACTGTTGTGGTGGGCATAGTATGGCTGGCACTGCTATGGTGGACACAGTATGGCTAGCACTGTTATGGTGGGCACAGTATGGCTGCCCTTTTTTTATCATTGGCACTGCACGGCTCGCACTGTAGGGCTGTATATACTACAGTGAAGGAAATAATTATTTGATCCCTTGCTGATTGTGTAAGTTGCCCACTGACAAGGACATGAACAGTCTATCTTTTTAAGGGTAGGTTAATTTTAATATTGATAGAAATACCCCCAAAACATAATGTTTCCACCTCCATGCTTGACAGTGGGGACGGTGTTCTTTGGGTCATAGGCAGCATTTCTCTTCCTCCAAACAAGAGCTCAATTTTTGCCTCATCCGACCACAGCACCTTCTCCCAATCACTCCCAGAATCATCCAGGTGTTCATTGGCAAACTTCAGACGGGTCTGCACATGCGTCTTCTTGAGCAGGGGGACCTTGCGGGCACTGCAGGATTTTAAACCATTATGGCGTAAGGTGTTACCAATGGTTTTCTTGGTGACTGTGGTCCCAGCTGCCTTGACATCATTAACAAGTTCCCCCCGTGTAGTTTTAGGCTGATCTCTCACCTTCCTCATGATCAAGGATCCCCCACAAGGTGAGATTTTGCATGGTGCCCCAGATTGATGGCGATTGACAGTCATTTTGTATTTCTTCCATTTTCTTACTATTGCACCAACAGTTGTCTCCTTCTCAGCGTCTTACTTATGGTTTTGTCGCCCATTCCAGCTTTGTGCAGGTCTATGAACTTGTCCCTGACATCCTTAGAAAGCTCTTTGGTCTTGCCCATGTTGTAGAGGTTAGAGTCTGACTGATTAATTGAGTCTGTGGACAGGAGTCTTTTAGAAAGGTAACGAGTTGATTAGGAGCGTCTGGTCTGTAGGAGCCAGAACTCTTAATGATTGGTAGGGGATCAAATACTTATTTCTCTCAGCAAAAACGCAAATCAATTTACATAATTTATACAATGTGATTTTCTGGATTTTATTTTGGATATTCTATATCTCAATGTTAGAATTAACCTTCCCTTAAAATTATAGACTGTTCATGTCTTTGTCAGTGGGAAAAATTACACAATCAGCAAGGGATCAAATACTTATTTCCTTCACTGTATATTAAATGTGTCATAAAAAAACTAGTCATTGTTTAAGTCCCGTTTTTTATGGTTTTTTTTTTTGTTTTTTTTTCATATCACTTTCAATATGTTTTAATAATTGTCAAGTCTTGCCGTTTTCACTTTGGCCACTAGGCCTTGTTTGCACTGCTTTAACAGCAGTCAGAGAGATGCTTTACAGTAGCTTCATGCACATAGGAGACTCAAGACTGACTCAGTCCCATTCATTTCTATAGGAGAGTTTTCTAGTCATGCTCTGTGACCTGGGAAGAAGTCACTGTGCAGGGAGGTGAAAGGGTGAACTGTGACCATCTCCTCTTTTGACTGGTGGATCCTGTGTTATCTATTCACACTGGTGTCTCCTTTCAGTTTGACCATCTTTGTGCTGATAATGAGCAGACAACTGAGAATCTTTCTGTACAGAACAGGAAGTGTCAGACTATTATTAGGTTTAGTGGCCAAAGTGAAAACTGCAGAATTATTAAAAAATATTGAAAGTGATATGGAAAATTTGGGAGGGTTTATTTCTGACACAATCCTGGCCGATCCACAAGATAAACCATAAAGATGTCTGATTGGGTCCAGACCCCAGAGAGGAGGAGATGATGGAGAGGAGGCCATATATGTGCTGTTCTCTCTGGTTACAGGTGTGAAACAGCCACCTCTGTAACCTCACAAAATCTACAGTGAAAGTTTCTGCCTCATCTCTTTCTGGAGCTCGGAGCAGCCCCCCCCTCCACCTTTCTGATCCCTGACAGCCCCTAAAGTGGAGCCAACATCTCTCAGCTATTTGAGGTATTAACAATGAAATTGCCATAAAGGTCTCAGATTGGGAATATCCCTCTAAGATTTACTGTTGTCCCTGGGAAAGGTACAGTATGACCATGTGGCTCTTGGACTAAAAAATGTTGTGCCCCCTGATTTATAGCATATTCTCAGAATAAGCCAAAAAGACCTCTGATGTCCTCACCTATTGGTGAAGTTGGGTGGAGGCTGCCTTCTTTATTGCAGAAGGGGAAAAAATCTCTTCTTGTGGAGAGGAACCAATAAATTGATCGGTGTGAGGTTTTACACACCTTTCAGACCTCACTGCCTGTTTTGCATAAAGCAAAGGCTTCTGGGAAAAGAGCTGAGGAGCTCCACAGCGCCCTCTATTGGATGTAGATATCCTCAGTTCACATGTAGCTCGCAGGAGCCTTGCAGTGTGAAAGGGATTTGAGCCAAACCAGTTAAGTCCAGCTACAGACAGCTGTTTTGGGGTAAGTGTAGAACTTACTGGTTGGCTGGGTGAGAGGCAAGAGTGGCTTCGAAAGGGGAAAAAACTGGAAGTTCCAAAAAAGTGGATACATTCAGCGCCTTCCACCTCTCCAGTGAACTGTATGTTGGCTCCAGGCATCTATTGCGTATGCTGTGGAGATACCATAGGTGCTTATGATACAATGAAGCCATAAAAATTGAGTTCAGCCTAATAATCCTTTTCTGTGTTTTTCTCCTTTCACACATAGGGCAGCTCTCAACATTCTCCTGGTTGTCCTTAGAAACAGACATGGGTGTTGCTGCACCTGCTGTCAGACGGCACAGCCTTAGCCTTTCTGATTTTCTGTCCATACACTGTGAAGCTCAGGATGAAGTGTTGCAAACTCGTTGAAATGCATGGATTTCAGCCCCCTGACTATTTCCTTTCTGTACCGTGCTCTGTTTTCCCCCCTTGCAGTGCTTTTCCCTGGAGAGGCCGACCTGGAATCGGCGGCTGAAAAGAAGCCGATTGTGAGAAATACATGTTTGCAGCTGCACCGTTCCTCTGGGGTGGAGCGCACAGCAGAGGAGGTACAGTGACTTCAGCCATGTGTCCTCAAGTGTTGTGGATCTGTATAATTTGCATTTTTCTGAATTGTACATTTCCTGCTACGTATGTTCTAGCGAGCCACGTGTTCTGCTCCTTCCCGTCCTCATCCCCTGCTGTCCAGTGTGTCTGGCACCTGTGAGCTTCTCTCCTCTGCTGCCCAGTGTGTCTGGCACCGGTGAGCTTCTGTCCAGTGTGTCTGGCACATGTGAGCTTCTGTCCAGTGTGTCTGGCACCTGTGAGCTTCTCTCCTCTCCAGTGTGTCTGGCACCTGTGAGCTTCTCTCCTGCTGTCCAGTGTGTCTGGCACCTGTGAGCTTCTCTCCTCTGCTGTCCAGTGTGTCTGGCACCTGTGAGCTTCTCCTCTGCTGTCCAGTGTGTCTGGCACCTGTGAGCTTCTCTCCTCTGCTGTCCAGTGTGTCTGGCACCTGTGAGCTTCTCTCCTCTGCTGTCCAGTGTGTCTGGCACCTGTGAGCTTCTCTCCTGCTCTCCAGTGTGTCTGGTACCTGTGGGGCTTCTCTCCTGCTGCCCTGTGGTCTGGCACCTGGAGCTTTTCTGCTCCCAGTGTGTCTGGTACCGTGAGCTTCTCCTGCGCCCGTGTGTCTGGACCTGTGAGCTTTTTCCTCTCTCCAGTGTGTTGGCCCCCTGTGAGTTTCTCTCCTGCTGCCTGTGGTTGGCACCTGGGGGTTCTCTCCGCTTCCAGTGTGTTGGTACCGTGAGCTTCTCTCCTGTGTCCAGTGTTTTGGCACCTGTGAGCTTCTTCCTGCTCTCCGTGTTTTCTGGTCCTGTATTTCTCCCCTGCTGTCCAGTGTGTGGGCACCTGTGGTTTCTCCTCGCTGTCCAGTGTGTCTGGCACCTTGAGCTTCCCCTTCCTGCCCAGTGTGTCTGGCACCTGTGACCCCTCTCTCTGCCAGTGGGTCTGCACCTGTGAGTTCTCTGCTGTCCGTGGTCTGGCACCGGTGAGCTTCTCTCCCCGCTCCCCAGTGGTCTGGCCCCTGTGAGCTTTCTCCTTGTCTCCGTGTGTCGGGCACTGTGAGCTTCCTCCGCGCCCATGGTCGGAAATGTGAGCTTCTCCTTATTCCGTGTTTTGGGCACCTGTGAGCTTCTTCCTGGTCCGGTGTCGGCCCCTGGGTTTCTCCTGTCCCCAGTGTGTCTGGTACCTGTGAGTTCTCCTTGCTGTCCAGTGTGTCTGGCACCTGTGGCCCCCCTGCTGTCCAGTGTGTTGGCCCCTGGAGCTTTCCCCTGTGTCCCAGTGTGGGGACCTTGGCTTCTCCCTTACTGCCCAGTGGTCGGGCACCTGGGGGCCCTCTCCTGCTGTCGGTGTCGGCACTTGTGAGCTTCTCCCCTGCTGTCCAGTGTGCTGGGCACCTGTGAGCTTTCTCCCTGCTGTCCAGTGTGTCTGGCCCCTGTGAGTTTTCTCCCCTCTGCTTCCAGTGTGTCTGGCCCCGTGAGTTTCTCTCCGCGCCCGGTGTTGGCACCTGTGGCTCCTCTCCTCGCTGTCCAGGGTCTGGCCCTGTGAGCTTCCCCCTGTGTCCAGGGGTTTTGGGCCCCTGTATTTTCTCTCCTGCTGCCCTGTGTCTGGCCCCTGTGAGCTTCCCCCCTGCTCCCAGTGGTTGGCACCTGTGGCTTCTCTCCTGCTGCCAGTGTGTCTGGACCTTGAGCTTCCCCTTGCTGCCAGTGTGTCTGGCACCTGTGGTTTCTCCCCCCTTTGCTCTCCAGTGTTTGGCACCGTAGCTTCTCCCCTCTTTTGTCCATGTGTCTGGCACTTGGTTTCTCCTCTACTGTCCAGTTTTCTGGCACCTGTGGCTCCTCCCCTGCTCCCCAGTGTGCTGGCACTGTGAGCTTTCTCCTGCTGTCCAGTTGTCTGGCACCTTGGCCCCTCTCCTGCTCTCCATGTGTCGGCACCTGTGAGCTTCTCTTGCTGCCGTGTGTCTGGCCCGTGGCTTCTCTCCTTCGTCCGTGTGTTGGCACCTTGAGCTTCTCTCCTCTGCGTCCAGTGTTTTGGCACCTGTGAGCCCTTCCTGTCCAGTGTGTTGCACCGTGGTTTCCCTCCCTCCGCAGTGTGTTGGCCCCTGTGAGCTTTCTCCTCTGCCCTGTGTCTGGCACCTGTGAGCTTTCTCCTTCTTGCCCCGTGTGTCGGGCACCTGTAAAATTCTCTCCTGCGTCCAGTGGCGGGCCCTGTGAGCTTCTCTCTGCTGTCCAGTGGTCTGGCCCCTTTTTTGGCCCCTCCCCTGCTGCCGGTGTCTGGCACCTGTGAGCTTTTCCTGCTTCCAGTGTGTCTGGCACTGTGAGCTTCCCCCTGCTGCCCGTGTGTCTGGCACCTGGAGCTTTTTCCTTGCTGTCCAGTGTGTTGGCACCGTGAGTTTCTTCCTGCTCCCCAGTGTGTTGGCACCTGTGAGTTTCTCCCCCTGCTGCCCGTGGTTTTCGGCACCTGTGAGCCTCTCCTCCCTGCCCATGGTCGGGCACCTGTGGCTTTCCTTGTGCCATGTGTCTGGCACCTGTGAGTTTCCTCTGCTGCCCAGGGGTTTTCTGGCATGTGGTTTTCCCCCCCGCTGTCCAGTGTATCTGGCCCCTGTGAGTTTTCTCTCCTTCCAGTTTTTGGCACCTGTGGTTTTCTCTCCCCCTGCCCCAGTGGTCGGGCAGTGAGCTTCTCTCCTCCTGTCCAGTGTGTCTGGACCTGTAGTTTCTCTCCTCGCTGTCCAGTGTGTCGGGCCTGTGAGTTTTCCTTTGCTGTCCGTGTGTCTGGCCCCTGTGAGCTTCTCCCCCCTGCCGGGTGTGTCGCATTGTGAGCTTCCTCCTCCTGTCCAGTGTTTTGGACCTGGGAGCTTTTTTCCCTGCTGTCCAGGGGCTGGCACCTGTGAGCTTCCCCCTGTTCCAGTGTGTTGGACTTGTGAGCTTCTCTCCACTGCTGTCCAGTGTGTCTGGCACCTGTAGCTTCTCCCTTGCTGTCCGTGTTTTTGGACCTTGAGCTTTTCCTTGCTGCCCCGGTGTTGGCACTTGTGAGCTTCTCTCCCTCTGTCCAGGTGTTGGCACCTGGAGCTTTCTCTCTGGTCCATGTGTCTGGCACCTGTGAGCTTCTCCTCTGTTTCCCCTTGTGTGTCTGGCACCTGTGAGTTTCCTCTGCTTCCTGTGTGTTTTGGCACCTGTGAGCTTCTCCCCTCGGCCCAGTGGGGCTCCCACCTGTGAGCTTCTGCCCCTGTGTGTCTGGCCCCTGTGGCTTTTCCCCTCTGTCCCCAGTGTGTCGGGCACCTGTGAGCTTCTCTCCTGCTGCCCGTTGTCTGGCCCTGTGAGCTTCTCTCCTGGCCCAGTGTGTCGGGCCCCTTGGTTTTGTCCTGTTTTGGGCCCCTGTGAGCTTCTCCCCTCTGCTGTCCAGTGTGTCTGGCACCTGTGAGCTTCTCTCCTGGCCCAGTGGGGCTGGCCCCTGTGAGTTTCCCTCTGCCTCCTGTGTGTCTGGTACCTGTGACCCTCTCCTCCTGTCCGTGTGTCTGGCCCCTGTGGCTTTCCTTGCTGCCCGTTGCTGGCACTGTGAGCTTCTCCTCTGCTGTCCAGTGTGTTCCCCCACCTTGAGCTTTCCCTGCTCCCCATGTTCTGGCACCTGTGAGCTTCTCCCCTGCTGTCCATGTGCTGGCCCTGGACTTCTCCTTGCTGTCCAGTGGTCTGGAACCTTGAGTTTCCCCCCCCTGCTGTCCAGTGTTTTGGCCCTGGAGTTTTCTCTCTCTCCAGTGTGTCTGGCACCTTGGGATTTCCCCCTGTGCCCAGTTTTCTGGCCCGTGGCTTCTCTCCTTCCCCCAGTGGTCGGGCACCTGTGAGCTTTCTCCTCGCTCCCAGTGGTTGGCCCCTGGGGTTCTCTCCTCCTGTCCAGTGTGTGGCCCCTGTGAGCTTCTCTTCTCCATGTGCGGCACCTGTGAGTCGTCCCTGCTTCCAGTGTTTTTGGCACTTGTGAGCTTCTCTCCTTGCTGTCCATGTGTCTGGCACCTGTGAGTTCCCCTGCTGCCCAGTGTGTCTGGCACCGGGTTTCCCCTCTGTCCAGTGTGTTGGACCTGTGAGCTTCTCCCCTGCTGTCCAGTGTTTTGGGGCACTGTGGCTTCTTCCTGCGCCAGTGGTCTGGAAAAGTGAGCTTCTCTCCTCTGCTGTCCAGGGTTTTGGGCCCCTGTGAGCTTCTCCTCTGCTCCCCTGTGTGTCGGCCCTGTGCTTCTCTCCTTGCGCCCAGTGGTCGGCCCCTGGAGCTTCTCCTCTGCTGCCCATGTGTTGGCACCTGTGAGCTTCTCTCCTTGCTGTCCAGTGTGTCTGGCCCCTGTGAGCTTCTCTCCCTTGTCCAGTGTGTCTGGACCTGTGAGTTCTCCCCTCTGCTGTCCAGTGTGTCGGGCACCTTGAGCTTCTCTCTTGCGTCCTTTTGGGTCGGCACCTGGAGTTTCTTCCCCCTTGCTGTCCAGTGGTCGGCACTGGGCTTCCTCCCTGTCCCCAGTGTTTTGGGCACCGTGAGTTCTCTCCCTCTCTGTCCTGGTGTCTGGCCCCCTGTGAGCTTCCCCTCGGGCCCCGTGTGTGGTACCTGTGATTTCCTTGCTGTCCAGGGTCTGGACCTGTGAGCTTCCCTCTGCTGTCCGTGTGGGGGCACCTGTGGTTCCTCCTGCTTTTTCCATGTGTCTGGTCCTGGGCCCCTTCTTGTTCCGTGTGTCTGGCACCTGTTGGGGGCTTCTCTCCTGCCCAGTGTGTCGGGGTCCCTGGGATTTTCTCTCCTGCGTCCAGTGGCTGGCACCGTGAGTTTTCCCCCTTTGCTGTCAGTGTGTCGGGGCCCTGTGAGCTTCTCCCCTTGCTGCCCAGTGTTTTTGGCACTGTGAGTTCTCTCCTTGCTGCCAGTGTGTCGGCACCGTGAGCTTCCCTTGCTGTCCAGGGGTTTTGGGCCCCCTTTGGCTTTCCTCTGTGCCGTGGTCTGGCCCCTGTGAGTTTTCTCCCCTGCTGTCCGTGGTCTGGACCTGTGAGCTTCTCTCTCTGCTTCCAGTTGTCGGCACTGTGAGCTTCTTCCTTCTTGTCCGTGTGCTGCATGGGGGTTTCTCTCCTCTGCTGTCCGGTGTCTGGCACCTGTGGTTTCCTCTGCTGTCCAGTGTGTCTGGCCCTGTGGTTTTCCCTCTGTGTCCGTGGTCTGGCCCCTGTGACTTTTTCCCCTGCGTCCGTGTGTCTGGCCCCAGGGAGCTTCCTCCTTGTCTCCTGTGTGTCTGGCCCCTTTGACTTCTCCCCTCTGCTGTCCATGTGTCGGGCCCTGGGTTTCTCCTCTGTGCCCCAGTGTGTCTGGCCCCCGTGAGCTTCTCCTGTGTCCGTGTGTCTGGCACCTGTGATTCTCTCCGCGCCCTGTGTCTGGCACCTGTGAGTTTTCCCCTCGTTCCAGGTGTCGGGGCACCCGTGAGCTTCTCCCCCTGCGCCAGTGGTTGGTCCTGTAGCTCCTCTCCTCTGCTCTCCTGTGTGTCTGGCACCTGTGAGCTTCTCTCCTGCTGTCCAGTGTGTCTGGTACCTGTGAGCTTCTCTCCTCCATTTTTTCACATGTTGCATGTTCTCTTCCCTGCAGACCTGCACACTTTTCGTCTCTCCTCTGCTCTTCCTGTGTGCACTCTTCTTCTCTATCCCATTATCTGTGCCCTAGTTGCTTATCGCCCTCATGTCCCATATGTCTTTCTCCTGTGAGCCTCTCTCCTCACCTGTTACATGCTCCCCTCCCTTCAGACCTGCACACTCTCCTCCTGTCCAGCAGGTCTTGCCCCTGTGAGCTTCTCTCCTCACCTGTTGCATGCTCTCCTCCATACGTACCTGCACACTCTCCTCCTGTCCTGTTTCTTTCTCCGGTGAGCTTCTCTCCTCTCCCTCTCCTCACCTGTTGCATGCTTAAATGCATGCTCTCCTCCTGTCCAGCATGTCTTGCCCCTGTAAGCTTCTCTTCTCTCCTCTTCCTCTCCCCACTTGTTGCATGCTGTCCTCCCTCCATCTCCTCCTGTCCTGTTTCTGTCTCCTGTGAACTTCTCTCCTCTCCCTTTCCTCCATGCATACCTGCATGCTCTCCTCCTCGCTTGCCCCTGTGAACTTTTCTCCTCACCTGTTAAATGTTCTTCTCCCTGCATACTTGCACACTCTCCCAGCCAGTATGTCTCTCCCTTGTCAGCTTCTCTTGTCTCCTCTTTCTCTCCTCGCCTGTTGCATGTTCTCCTCCCTCCTGTCCTGTATATTTTTCCTGTGGGCTTCTCTCCTCACCTATTGTATGCTCTCCTCCTGTCCAGCATATCTTGCCCATGTGAGCTTCTCTTCCTCTCCTCACCTGTTGCATGCTCTCCTCCATGCATACCTGCATGCTCTCCTCCTGTCCAGCATGTCTTGCCGCTATGAGCTTCTCTCCTCTTCCTTTCCTCGCCTGTTGCATGCTCTCCTCCTGTCCAGTTTCTTTCTCCTGTGAGCTTCTCTCCTCACCTGTTGCATGCTCTCTGCCTATACAGCTAGTCTTGCCCCTGTGAGGTTGTCTCCTTTACTTTCCTCTCCTCTCCTGATGCATGCTCTCCTCCCTGCAGACCTGCATGCTCTCTGCTTATCCAGCTTGTCTTGCCCCTGTGAGGTTGTCTCCTTTCCTCTCCTCTCCTGATGCATGCTCTCCTCCCTGCAGACCTGCATGCTCTATGCTTATCCACCTTCTCTTGGCCCTGTGATGTTGTCTCCTTTCCTTTCCTCTCCTGATGCATGCTCTCCTCCCTGCAGACCTGCATGCTCTCTACTTATCCAGCTTGTCTTGCCCCTGTGAGCTTCTCTTCTCTTCCCTTCCTCGTCTGTTGCATGCTCTCCTCCTGTCCTGTTTCTTTCTCCTGTGAGCTTCTCTCCTCACCTGTTGCATGCTCTCTTCCCTGCAGACCTGCAAGCTGTCCGCCTATCCAGCTTGTCTTGCCCCTGTGAGCTTCACTCCTGTCCACTCCTCGCCTGCTGCATGCTCTCCTCCCTGCAGACCTGCACACTCTCCTCCAGGGGTGTAAACTCAAGCTGACTCCTCTTTGTTATTTACAGTAGCTAGGGTTTCCTAATCTCCAGTGTCTCGCACACTCCATAATCTTACTCTGAGCTCACTAGATGGAGTGTCTCAACAAGCAGTGCGGAGAGGCTCATAAATTTCAAGCGCACATTTATTGCATTTCTGTCTGCATAATAATATCCTGGCAATGATACAAATGGATTCATGCACAATTTGTAAATAGACAATTTTCAGATTGAGGTCACTTGATTTGCAGAAGTTTATTTTTCCTTCTAAATTGCTGTAATAAAACAGGAGAACTTTACTATATCACAGACACAAGCCAAACTGGTGCCAGTGTTACGTCAGTGCTATCATAGGGACAGTGGGAACAATGACGGCCAAAGTTCAGCTTTTTCTATGCGCCGGAAGAGAAAGGAAAGAAAAGATTCAATTGGTTTTTGCATGTCAGCTGACCTGACCGCGCACCTGGAGCTCATTAGCTACTTCTAATCTCTATTAAGCGCATTTGAGTCTGGTAGTGTGATGCCAAGGTCTGTTGGCTCGTCCAGATATGGCAAATTGTTGTCCAGTTGTGACATTCACTGTAGTAATGGTATGTCGTTTAAAATATAACTTTTAATCACTTGTAATAAAATCGCAAAAACTCTGAATACCACTTAGTAGCAATCATAGACAACACTATACCTGTTAGAACTCAATCACCACAAATGGACTCATGGTTCCGTAGATATGTCATTTCCAGGGTTCCATAAGGTGTTCTCAGAGGATGGTATTCCAGGTAGCTGAAGAGAAAGTCACCAAAAAATAGATATATGTAAAACCTTTCCCTATTGAGAGACTATGTCAAACTGTCATAGAGAAATCGCCTCAACAGGGGCAACCCAGCTACCTATACTACCCCTATTATACCCTAAACTTACCCTGTAAACAACATGACACAATAACATCTATAATTTTTATTATTTTTTTTAACATTATTTTTATTAGCGTTTTATAATTTAAAATTACCTCCCACAAAAAGCTCCCCTGGTCCAGTTGTGTCAAAGTGTGGTATACAGTGGTGAAAAAAGTATTTAGTTAGCCGCCAATTGTGCAAGTTCTCCCACTTGAAAAGATGATAGTGGCCTGTAAATTGACATCATTGGTCGACCTCAACTATGAGAGACAAAGTGAGAAAACAAATCCCGAAAATCACATCGTCTGATTTGGAAAGAATTCATTTGCAAATTATGGTGGAAAATAAGTATTTGGTCAATAACAAACAAGCAAGATTTCTGGCTCTCACAGACCTGTAACTTCTTCTTTAAGAGGCTCCTCTGTCCTGTTTGTTTTAGAGATAGAGGTTCCATGTCAGGGACCGCTATAGGGAAAGGTTTAGGGAAAGATTATGGGACAGCAAGGGTCAGTTATTACTCTTAGGCTCCTATTTCTGCATTGAACTCTCATGAGGAATCCCCACCAGCCGTGCACCTTTGTCCATTTGCTGACTCCTATAGCAGTGAGTCTTTCTTCTTCGATTTGTTATTTCTTGTGACCGTTGAAGAAGGCTGTTTAGGCGAAACGTGTCGGGACGGGGCTACTAACAATACCCACCTCTCCCCTACATATGGGTAATGATTTACATACATTTTGATTATTTACTGTTGGAGATCCTTTATATCAATCTTCTTTATATTACTTTTGGGGATATTTAATGAGGTGTTCATATTTAGGAATATCTACATAGAAGTCTTTTTGATTGCTCTATGCATCCATGGCCAGTAACTTCATGACTTACTATTATATGGATTAATATATATCCCCTTACGAGGCTTTTGTGGTATTTATCACCTCTGGCCATTATTTATGCGTATTGCACTGACACTTTTTACAATTGACAGCTGTATATTTTTGTATTGTTGTAGTCTCTTTTTTTCATTGGTCTTCCTCTTTTTTATGTGTTTGGTATTGTTTTTGTTGTAGTTTACTAATAACATAAATAATAAATATAAATAATATATATATATATATATATATATATTTGTGTTTTTATTGGGATATGACTCCTTTTTTTGGGTTGTTTATCATGATTTTTGGAGTATCTCAGAGTAATGTATTTACAAAAGGATTTTTGGAGCTATTTGTATAGGACACTGGTGTACTACTGTAGTTTGGAATTCAGCAGTGTTTCTTCAGCTCAGAATTCACTAATTCAGGCATCCTCAAACTGCGGCCCTCCAGCTGTTGGGAAACTACAACTCCCATCATGCATTTATATAATCTATAACAGTGGGAAAGATGGGAATTGTAGTTTCCCAACAGCTGGAGGGCCGCAGTTTGAGGATGCCTGCATTAATCGGCTGTATGATAACAGGTTCTCTAAACCTGACAATGTCTTTAAAGGGGTTTTGCCAGGACGAGCCTTATCTGCTAAGAAGCAAATGTAAACAAGCCAGGGAGCTGAGAGAGAGAGAGACATAGCCAGAGGCAGAGCTGCATAAGGGATTGTGTGAAATGTTCATTGAAATAATCAAAGTACAACTAATGGATTCTGTATGCAAAAGACAACAGCTTTTCTCCACAGCAGCTTGAGAGCTTCTTCATGTTCTCTGTCATCAGATAAAGCAGGGATATACTCAGATAATCACACTACAACTAGTGGATTCTGTATACAAAAGACAACATATTTCTACCCGGTGCCTTGAAAACTTCTGCAGCTCAGTCTCATCAGATAAGAAGCTTTCTCTGCGCAAGCCCGTCCAGCAGCTCTTGTCGGGTCGTATCTAGTAGAAGCTTTTAAGTAACTAAGGGCATGTAAGGAAGGCTGTAGCTCTCCCAGGCTGCACTTTTTGTAATCACATATATTTAGAAAAGTGATTAAATACCCATTTTGGAGGATCCCACGTCAACATTACATCATGGCAAAACCCCTTTAACCTTTGCCAATATTCCTATATCTTACTCATCCCTTCTTGACTCCCCTCCCTTCTTTCATTCCTGTCTTGCAGCATCTCAGCGACGAGATTCAGCCGTTCTCTTTGGACCACAGCTTTGACTACGACCGCGTGGTGCCGACCTCTAAGCTTTCCGAGGAAGAGATTAACTTTTTGAGACGTCGTGGACCTCAGAAGGTGGAAGAGACGGAGCCCGCAGGGGAGACCTGACGAGGGAACTTTTAAGTCTCCGCTCTTCACTTGTTTTCAGAGGACGGAAATAAAGTCGCACATGTTCCCAGCCTGTGTTTTGAAAGGAAAATGCTAAAAGAGATCAAATGCAATTAGCGCGCAGCAGATTGATGGCGAGATGCGCACCATATTGAGTTCATATAATGTAATTAGCACTTGGCGTATGCTCGGCTCGGATGATGCTTAGCAGCCGCTGCTGATTCGGGTTGTCAGGTGTGTAGACAACGCTCTGCTGGTGCCGGCTTCACGCTGCTTCTTTTGACTTGTTGTCTAACTCAGTGAATTGTTTTGTTTTCATTGCGTCTATGTGTTTTGTAAGGGGCAAGGCAGCACGACCGCCCTCGCCGGGGGTGAGCCGCGCCGCGTACACCGCAACACGTCAGTCTTCTTTAGCTGAGAAACAGATGAATGCAGATTACGGAAAACCCAGTCGATTCAAGTCCTTGAGTTGTCCATTGTTTTTCTCCCTTTGTAAGAAAGTTAAGTGACAACCAATATGGCCGCCGTTACTGCTGTCACAGACACCTGAAGAGCGACCTTGCTTAGGTGTTCAGCAAGAGCACTGAATGTTATACATTATAACCGTGCAGATTTGCATTTCAGGAACCTGTAGTTACATTCACTGTGGTAGCTGTAATGCTAGATATATTTGTTGTCAGCTAGGTTAACCGAAATTTTAACCCCTTAAGGACCCGGCGTTTTTTTGTTGTTGACACGTTCGTTTTTCCCTCCTCTCCTTCCCAGAGCCATAACCTTTTTATTTTTCCACCTACATACACATATGGGGGCTTTTATTTTGCGGGACAAGATGTACTTTCTAATGGTGTTATTTACTGTATTATAGAATATACTGGGAAACCGCAAAGAAATTCCAAGTGGGACAAATTGTAAAAAAAAACGTACTTCCGCCATGTTTGCGATTCTTTTGTTTTTACGGCATTCAATCTTTGGTAAATATAATGTGCTATCTATATTCTACAGGTTGTTACGCATCCAGCAATACCAAACATGTAGGGTTTCCGTTGAGTTTTGGTACCGTAAAAAAGTTCCAAACATTTTCTATTTTTGAAATTTGCGCCGCGGCGCCAGTTTGTGCGACCAATAACTTTTTTTGTACTAACACCTACAGATGTCAGTGAGGGGGCATTTTTTGCGGGCCGAAGTGTACTTTTTATTGCTAGCAGTTTGGAATGCATGTGACTTTTTTGATCACTTATATTCCAATTTTTAAGTGATGTAAAATGACCAAAAAACGCAATTTTGGTATTTGGAACTTTTTTTCTTCTACGGTGTTCAGCGTACGGGATAAATGATGTTATATTTTCATTGATCGGACTTTTTCAGACGCGGCGATACCAAATATGTGTAACTTTTTTATTATTTTATTGTTTTTATTTGTAAAATGGGGAGCGACAGCCAGGCTCTGCCCGGGGCAGCCGGGATTCGGGCCGCAGCGCCGCCTCGGAGCATCGCCGGGGGAGGCTGGGGTTTCTCCCTGGCGGGCCCCGAGTACCGGCGCCGGTCTGTGGCCCCCTCATCACACGGCTGCATGGCCGGGTCACAGACCCAGCCATGCAGCCATCACGGCCGCCGCCTGCACCGCACGGTGCAAGCAGCGGCCGAGGCTGAACATCTGGGATCTACTGATCCTGTCTGTTCAGCTCCCAGGAGGCCGCGGGGCAGGCGCGCGATCTGCTGCCAGCGGCCACCGGCTCCGGACGAGGAGAAGAGGAAGGAAATCTGGTAAGATTTTTATTTATTTATTTTTTTAAACTACTGGCCCTGCCTAACAATATACTGCCCCTGCCACCAATATACTGCCCCTGCCACCAATATACTGCCCCTGCCACCAATATACTGCCCTGCCACCAATATACTGCCCCTGCCACCTATATACTGCCCCTGCCACCAATATACTGCCCTGCCACCAATATACTGCCCTGCCACCTATATACTGCCCCTGCCACCAATATACTGCCCCTGCCACCAATATACTGCCCCTGCCACCTATATACTGCCCCTGCCACCTATATACTGCCCCTGCCACCAATATACTGCCCCTGCCACCTATATACTGCCCCTGCCACCAATATACTGCCCCTGCCACCAATATACTGCCCTGCCACCTATATACTGCCCTGCCACCTATATACTGCCCTGCCACCAATATACTGCCCTGCCTGGCTATATACTGCCCCTGCCACCTATATACTGCCCCTGCCACCAATGTACTGCCCTGCCACCAATATACTGCCCTGCCACCAATATACTGCCCCTGCCACCTATATACTGCCCTGCCACCAATATACTGCCCCTGCCACCAATATACTGCCCCTGCCACCTATATACTGCCCCTGCCACCAATATACTGCCCCTGCCACCAATATACTGCCCCTGCCACCTATATACTGCCCCTGCCACCAATATACTGCCCCTGCCACCTATATACTGCCCCTGCCACCAATATACTGCCCCTGCCACCAATATACTGCCCTGCCACCTATATACTGCCCTGCCACCAATATACTGCCCCTGCCACCAATATACTGCCCCGCCACCTATATACTGCCCTGCCTGGCTATATACTGCCCCTGCCACCTATATACTGCCCCTGCCACCAATATACTGCCCCTGCCACCTATATACTGCCCCTGCCACCAATATACTGCCCCTGCCACCTATATACTGCCCCTGCCACCAATATACTGCCCTGCCACCTATATACTGCCCTGCCACCAATATACTGCCCTGCCACCAATATACTGCCCCTGCCACCTATATACTGCCCCTGCCACCAATATACTGCCCTGCCACCTATATACTGCCCCTGCCACCTATATACTGCCCCTGCCACCAATATACTGCCCCTGCCACCTATATACTGCCCCTGCCACCAATATACTGCCCTGCCACCTATATACTGCCCTGCAACCAATATACTGCCCTGCCTGGCTATATACTGCCCCTGCCACCTATATACTGCCCCTGCCACCAATATACTGCCCTGCCTACCACCTATATACTGCCCTGCCTGGCTATATACTGCCCTGCCTACCAATATACTGCCCTGCCTGCCCTAATTACTGGCCCTGCCTGCCCTACACTCTACAGGGGGGCTATAAACCTACCTACAGGGAACAGCATATCTACCTACAGTGGACCTGTAAACCTACCTACTTAATGGTGGGCAGCATTACTACCTACTTACTAGATGTGGGGCGCCCATAACAGAGGTAGGAATTGGAAGCAAAGTGCTGATAAAGTGAGGATTCTAAGATGTGCGTTACATTCTGCAGGGACGAGCTGCGGCGGGAGAAGGCGTCATGGTGGTCTGGACGGAAGGAGAGGAAAAGGGAAAAAGCGATTAGAGAAAAAAATGTAATAGGACGTTGGTGGGGTCCCTGCAGGTCAGGGTTATTTTGCTATTTTCCATCGTGAAAGTTTGTCATGTAATGGTGACCGGGGGGAAATGTTTATATTTTTTTCTTTGAGAGTTTTTTTTTTTTTTTTTGGGAGGGGGGGGGGGGGGGTGGGGGAAAAGGGAAAGGGGGGGCCCCAAAACCCTTCCCCGGGGGGCCCATAGTGCTGTTAAGACGGCCCTGGGGGGGTTTTCCCCCGACTTGAAATAAAAAAGGGAGCTTTTTCCCTTCTTTCAAAAGTAAAAAAGGGTTAAATGGTGAGGTTGAAATCGGGTTTTAAATAGTTTGTATAGAGTTAAGAGTTTAATAAAAAAGGTTATTTTTTAGTGTTTTCAGATAGGAATGATAGGGGTTTAAAGAGATCCTGTCACTAGGTTTTTGCCCCCCCGGGTCTGAGGACGCACAAGCAGTGTAGACCTGCTGTTTCAGCGCTGTGCCCCCTTATTTGTAATCTGCTTTTTTGTGTTTTAAAATGCTCAAATCTGAGTTTTCCCCAGAAGGTCATTGGGGGGCCCTTCAAAGGTCAGTTTTTTCAAACCCGGCCAATTGGAGGCTGCCCCGCCCACCTCAATTTTTAAACCTTACTTTGAATAGGTGAAACTGTGAATAAAGGGGAGGGTACCCTTTGTGGGTGGGGCTAAAACACCTGCCAGAATAAATTTGAGGGGTAAATGCCAAAAAACTGCTGCATCTAACAGAAAAAGGAACACAGGTGGAAAAGCAGGTCTGACATGTTTTTGCTGTCTCAGCAAGGGGGGCAAAAACCTATGTGAAGGTTCCCTTTTAGTTTCCCTTTTGCAAAATGTAATATAGAATTTTTTTCCCCCTGCCCCGGGTTAAATACAGGGTGGCGGATTATTCGGCCGGTCGCCTCCCATGGAACAGAATGGAGAGTCGTGTGCAAGCAAAAACTGATCTCCATTCTAAACAAAGATTTGGGGGGGTCCTTTTCGGGGGGTTTGGGCGGTCACATTTTAGCGAGGGCCCATCAAACTCTTGGTGGGAAAACATCCCATTTTAAAACCTTTAAAAGTAGTTTAAAGGAATTTTTTTCAGGTGTATTCTATATTTTTCATGGAGTCCTGAATATTATCTTACCCTCATTTTCCTCCTCTTTCAGTTTACAATAATAAGAACATTTGGATTGATAAAAAGGGTGGGGCTTAAATTGGTTACTCTGTTTCCTGATGCCAATCAAAACTAAGCCCACCCCTTTTTATTAAAGGAAACCTGTTAGATGGTTTTGCTCCCTTTCGAGAGCGGATACGCAGTGGAGCGGAGCTGGCTCTGTGAGATTTTGGTTTTATGATTTGGGCGAGTAACCCTGATTAAGGACAAGGGGGAAGCCCTGCTCCCCCCCACCCCAGCTTCACATACTGTAATTGACCATTTGCTCTGTACACACATGGATACAGGGGCAGCCGTCAATAACTGTATGTGGGTGGAACAAGCAGGACTTTCAATTACTCTTTCATGATTTACTCTACTTTTTACTTAGAGGAGAGAAGCTCAGCTCAATAATATATAGGTTTATATGATTTAGCAGGATTTTTATCATATAACCCTATATATCAGAGCTCAGCTTCTCTCCTCTATCATATAACTTTATATCACAGCGCTCGCTCCTTTCTCTATCAATAACCTAAAATATCACAGAGTCAGTCCTTCCTTTCATATAAAAACCCATATTCACAGAGCTAGTTTTCTCCTCTATCTATAACCCCTTTTTTATCACAGAGCTCACTTTTTCCCCTATCATTTTTAAACCCCATCATCACAGAGCTCAGCTTTTTCCCCACATATAACCCCATACATCACGAGCTGCTTTTCCCTCTATCATATAACCCTATATATCACATAGTCGCTTCTCTCCCCTTCATATAACCCTTTTATCACAGAGCTCAGCTTTTCTCCCCTTTAATAACCCTATTTAAAACACTAGCTCGCTTCTCTCCCCTATCAAATTACCCTTTATATCACAGAGCTCGCTTTTCTCCTCTTATATAACCCTATAATTTACAGGCCCCCAGCTTCTTCCCCATATCATATCCCCATATACACGAGTTCAGCTCCTCTCCCTTTTTTTTAAAAACCCTATATTACGAAATCCGCTCCCTTTTTTCTATCATATAACCCTTATTAAAAGAGTAGCTTTCTCTATCATATTTCCCCATATATCACAGAGTCAGTTTCTCCCTTACATATAACTATTTTTTTACACCACCGGCCCCTTTTTAGGTACCCTGTCCAATGTCGTTAAAACTTAATTTCTAATCAGCCAATCACATGGCGGCCCAAACCCCGTGCATTTTTGGCAGTAGCAGGTCAAGACAATCTCCTGCAGTTTTAAAAACCCAGCATCAGTATGGGGAAGAAAGGTGATTTGAGTGCTTTGAGTGGCTGGTTGTTGGTGCCAGAAGGGCTGGTCTGAGTATTTTTAAAATGTGATTCCTTGGGATTTTTTACGCACAACCATTCTAGGGTTTTCGAAAAATGGTCGAAAAAGAAAAAACAAACCCCGTGAGCGGCAGTCCCTTTTTTGGGGGGGAATGCCTTGTTGAGAGAGGTCCCAAAGGGGGAAAGGGCCCCGATGGTTCGAGCTGAAGAAAAGGGAAAAGTGACTCAAAAAAAACCCCCCCGTTTCAACCAAAGGGAGGCAGAAAAAGATCTCTGAAGCACAGTACGGCGAAAATTTGAGGCAATGGGCTTTAAACGCAGAAGACCCCACCGGGGGCCACTCCTTTCGTAAAAAAGGAAAATGAGGCTCCCCTTTTCCCAAGCTCATCGAAAATTGGACGTAGAAGATTTGGAAAAAACGTTTTGTGGTTGATGGTCTCGATTTCTGCTGCGACATTCGGATGGTAGGGTCAGAATTTTGGGTCAACAAATGAACTGGATCCATCCGCCTTGTATAACGGTTCGGTGGTGGGGGGTTGTCAATGGTGTTTTGGGGGTATTTTTTGGACTTTGGGCCCCTTGGTACCCAAATTTAGCACGTTTTCAAAAACCTTGTGGAATCTTGCCACGAAAAAATTTAGAGTTTGAAGGCAAAAAGGGGGTCCAAACCCCTTTTTAGCTTGGGGTTTTTACCTAATAAAATGGCCGGTGGTGTATATATATCACTGTTTTGGTTGAAAAAGAATACAGTAAGCCTTACATTCAAGAGTTTTTTTTTTCAGACATAAAAATTGTAGATTCCAAATGAAGGCATCAAAATTGAATTACACATGAGGAATTAAAATTGAAATCTTTTATATTCTAGGTTCTTCACCCCTTTTCTTTGATTATGCTTTGCACTCTCTTGGCATTTTTCTTGAAGGGTTTAAGAGGTGGTCACCTGAAATGGTCTCCATCTAGTCTTGAAGGAGTTCCCAGAGATGTTAGCACTTGTTGGGCCTTTTGCGTTCACTCTGCGGTCCGGGCTCACCCCAAACCATCTCGATTGGGTTCAGGTACTGGTGACTGTGGAGGCGGGGGCATCTGGCGTAGCACCCAGCACTCTCCTTCTTGGTCAAATAGCCCTTAACCAGTCTGGAGGTGTTTGGGGTTTATTGTCCTGTTGAAAAATAAATGATGGTCCAACTAAACGCAACGGGATGGAATATGCATGCAGCTGCAAGATGCTGTGGTAACCATGCTTGTTCAGTATTCCTTCAATTTTGAATAAATCCCCAACAGTGTCACCCGCAAAGCACCCCCACACCATCACACCTCCTCCATCCATGCTTCAACGGTGGGAACCAAAGGCCCCCCCCACCCCATCATAACCTCCTTTCCTCCAGGCTTCACGTTGGGAACCCGGCCCCCCCACCCCAACACCCCTCCTCCCCCCCATGCTTCACGGTGGGAACCAGGCCCCCCACCCCATCACACCTCCTCCTCCATGCTTCACGGTGGGAACCAGGCCCCCCCCACACCATCACACCTCCTGCCATGCTTCACGGTGGGAACCAGCCCCCCACCCCATCACACCTCCTCCTCCAGGCGTCACGGTGGGAACCAGGCATGTAGAGTCCATTCGTTTTACCTTTTCTGCGTCGCACAAAGACACGGTGGTTGGAACCCTAGGTCTCTACAAATTTGGACTCCCTCAGACCAAAGCACAGATTTCCACTGGTTAATGTCCATTTCCTTGTGTTCTTTAGCCCAAACAAGTCTCCTCTGCTTGTTGCCTGTCCTTAAACAGTGGTTTCCTAGCAGCTTTTTACCATGAAGGCTGCTGCACACAGCCTCCTCTTAACAGTTGTGTAGAGATGTGTCTGCTGCCCAGAAAATCTGGGTGGCATTGACCGCTCTCTAATCTGAGCTGCTGGTAACCTTTCGATTCTGAGGCTGGTGACTGGATGAACTTCTCCTCCCCGCAGAGGGTGACTCTTGCGCTTCCTTTCCTGGGGCGCTCCTCATGGGAGCCAGTTTCTTTGTAGCGCTTGTGGTTTTTGGCCACTGCACTTGGGGACACTTTCAAAGTTTCCCCATTTTTCGGACCCCGACCGACCTTCATTTCTTAAAGTAATGATGGCCGCTCGTTTTTCTTTACTTTGCTGCTTTTTTTCTTGCCATAATAGAAATTCTAACAGTCCATTCAGTAGGACTATCAGCTGTGTATCCACCTGACTTCTGAACAACACAACTGATGGTCCCAACCCCATTTATAAGGTTAGAAATCCACTTATTAAACCTGACAGGGCGACCTGTGAAGTGAAGACCATTTCAGGTGACTGAGCTCATCAAGAGAATGCCAAGAGTGTGCAAAGCAGTAATCACAGCAAAAGGTGAAGAACCGAGAATATAAGACAGATTTTCAGTGGTTTCACACTTTTTTGTTAAAGGGGTTGTCTCGCTACAATGATTGGGTTTTAATTAAAAGATCTTTAAAAAACAAGCAGCTTTTGCAATATATGTTCATTACAAATGTCCTACTGATTTTGAGCTAGCCCTGTTCATAGGAGTGCTTCAGCTTCTCAAATCTCTATAGTAGCTGACCTGTTGATCCTTATCTTACTGGCTGTCAGGTCTGAATGACTCATCACCTTTGAAGACAGGTCAGAGCAGAGAGCCCCTCCCGCACAGAATGCTTCTGTAGTGTAGGGAGGAGGAGGGAGGACTCTGGCTTCTATGTCCCTGCTGCCTGGATTAACCCTGTGTGTTCCTGCTTCCTCCTGCTCTCTACACAGATTGAGCAGAGATTAGGCTGATCAATAGATGTGACAGCAGTGACCCTGTTTGTTACTATAATCATGATGTCTGTGGAGCTGTAACTATAATAATTCTATACAGATTGTGAACAGTTCATGCTGTGCTGTACTAGGGACACATCCTGAGTAACACTTTGCAGCTTCCCTGCCTCTGTTCTGAGAGGGTTTGTTTGTTGTTGCTGGAGATGTGGAGATATGTAAGCTAAGCAGAGGGTATAGGAACACTTGCAGCCCCTCTGTTCTGCTATTAGCAATCATAGACCTCTCTAGGCAGGCACACACAGGGTTAACTCTGGCAGCAATCCCGGATAGCTGCCTGTGTGCTGAGGGGAGGGGGGAAGAGGCAGAGAAGCTAGCACGCCCCTCAATTCAACTCCCATTCACAGACAGAGGCTGAAAGCTATTAATGAGACAACTCCTTTAAGTATATAATTCCACATGTGTTAATTCATAGTGTTGATGCCTTCAGTGTGAATCTACAATTTTTATAGTCATGAAAATACATTAAACTCTTGGAATATGAAGGTAGGTCCAAACTTTTGGTCTGTACTGTATGTCCATCAAGTTCAACCAAGGGTGGGAAGAATGTGGGTAAAAGGAGGAAGATCAGGAGATTTTTGAGCTTGGTTTCCCTTGGCTTTGAAACCCACAAGGCAAGAACCAATCTGCTCTAAGGAAGATTTCACCCCTGATCCTAGAGTTGCCATCAGACTGGATCTAGAATTTTATTCGGCTACATAAGTATTAATGTTTTTTAGTTTCAGGTAGGTATTTAAGCATTTCCTGAAACCTTCAACTGTTTCTGCTGTGACCAGCTCCTCAGGCAGGCTATTCCACTGATTTACAGTTCTTATAGTAAAGAAGGCTTTTCTCCTCTGGAGATTGAAGCCTTTTTTTCTCCAGACGAAGGGAATGTCCCCTTGTCTTTTGAGGGGGCTTTACATGAAATAATTTTTCCCCATACTTTTTGTAGGGGCCATTTATATACTTATATAAATTAATCAGCTCTCCATTGAGCCATCTGTTCTCAAGAAGAATTAAGTTCAATTCTACTAACCTCTCCTCCTAACTAAGATGCTCCATTCCCCTTATAAGTTTGGTTGCTCGTCTTTGCACTCTCTCTAGCTCCATTACATCTCTTCTATAAACTGGGGCCCAGAACTGAACAGCATATTCCAAGTGTGGTCACACCAATGCTTTATACAGCGGTGATATTACCTCCTTGTCCTGTGAGTCCATGCCTCTTTTAATACACGCCAATATCTTACTTGCCCTAGAGGCAGCTGATTGAAATTGCATGCTGTTCTGTAGTCTATGATCTAGAAGAACGCCCAGATCTTTCTCAACAAGCCATTTGAGGTCCCGTTCCTGAGAGAGGTGCAGGTCCCAGAGATGAGACCCTCACCTATCACTCATTGCATATCCTATTGAGTCTGAGTCTTCGGGAGCTTGCACAATGTTTTTGCATTCTGAACATTTGTCACTGCTACGTCAGTGGGTGTTGTTTGTTGGAAGAGATTGGGGCACCTTTATCAAAGCAGTTGCCATAGAATTGTAGCACAATTTTCACCAAAAATACCGGCGTACCTGCTTTACACCACATTTATTACGTGTTTTAGACAGTTTCTAGACACTTCTGTGCCTCGTCCGACAAAAGGGGTGTGACTTTGTGGAAAAGGGTATGGCTTAGCGTGCAACGATATGCCAGAAAAATGTTGCCATCGTTAGTGGCATGAAGTAAGCCAACTTATAAAAAGTGTAAAGTTAAACTCGTCAGATTTATCAACACTGATATATGTGGTGCATTGTAAGACTGTCTAGTGTAACTTTACAATATCCAAGAGGTAGACCGTATTGATAAATCTGCCCCATTGTAGTATTAGTGACTTTTCTATGGGGAGCAGTGGTACCTTGTCCCCCGTCCTTGAGGTGCCAATTGACTTAAAGGGGTTTTGCCACGATCTCATTTCATACCTCTTGTATCCAGCTCTTCAGCTCTGTGTGCTCAGAAGAGGGAGTGTGTGATCTGTTTGAATTGCATATCATGTGATCCAGCAGGATGACATCACAAGGCCTTTCCTCTCTGTAGTCAAAGAAAGGTCTGTTTATGTAAAGCATTGTGAGTAGCTGAGAGGTAAAGTTTTTGTCTCCAGGCACAAGGGTCCTAGGTTCAAATCCCTGCAGGAACCAAACCTGTGTTGTTGTTTTTTTTTCTCTTTATCAATGCACAGACCTCATTGAGGCTTCTTTTTTTATTTGCACTGTTTGATTAATTACTAAGGAGCACAGAGGACAGGAGTAGAATGACAGCACCTGGGGATTGAACACTAAGTAGCTGTCTGAGAGGAGAGGTGATGTCTGAGCATGTGCGGCCAGGACTGAGGAGCTCTCAGCCCTGGTCGTATCCCCTGGAGATGAGCTGTAAACAGTGGATCACTAAAGGAGCAGCTAAAACAAAAACGGTGCAGAATTTTTAATAATAATGAATGGTGAAAATTTTATTTACAAGTTTCCCACCTCAATTTGACTTTGTGGCAAAACCCCTTTAACAGGAAGGTGTCACGGTCATGATTTCTTATAGAAGCCATTTTCCAACTTTTTTTTCCCCCTTATTTCAAGGCTGGGTTCACGCAGCAATATTTGCCATGTTGTAGATATCTGTCAGGGAATCGGGGAGGTGGAGGTACCCCGACAAATACATAGATGCAGCCATGGCGGGCCCAGAGTCATGAGTGTAGTCTTTTTTGGACTATGTTTGCTCTATTTGCGAGAGACACAAAAGCATGGTTGATCTCATGTCCCTCACAGAAAGCGTGCACTGCCAGCAAGCAGAGCAAACATCAAATTGGAGTATGTTTGTTCGCTTAGGACGACATGTCAGAAAAGTGGCGTCTCCACGCCAGTTTTAGTCGCATTAAATCAGTGTATAGTGCGCCAGAAAGTCCGATCCTTTCAAAATACTGGCATCAGGTATACCTTGCATAGAAAAATTAATGCGCCTTTTTAGGCGCATTGCGCCAAAAAGGGTGCATTGCGCAACTCGTGGCACATAGCATATCATTGGTAGTATATGCAATGCGCCTATCAAGGCGCATTGCGTGATGGGGGCGCACAGTGCACCATATTTAGGCGCATTACCGGCGTATAATGCGCCTAGTTTTGGTGTACGACAGTTCATTTACATCAAGAATATGTCGCCAAAAGTGGTTTTGGTGCAAAATAGACCAAAAAACTGGCATTGGTGTGTTGGGACATGTCGCCCCTAATGACTATGGGCCGGCCTTGGCTACGTCACAGTATTTGTCTGGGGGACCTTCTTCCCTGATTACTCCGATACATACTTCCGATATTGGGAATAACACAGAGTGAACCCAGCCTCAGGCAGAGATGAAGTTTAACAAGAAGCTATAGAAACATTCTCCATTGAGTAAAATTCCTTTCATCTGCCCTTCAGCAATCTGGTCAATCTGATCTTCCATCGCAGAGCTTTAATACAATGTGAAATTTTATAAGTTGAAGAAGCCGGCAGCATTCAGATGTCCGTAAAAATTACATCCTTTATTGGTGCCACACAAAAATATACAATGAGGTGATATCACAGGTAAGGAATGGTGACGCGTTTCGAGCCACTGTTGCTATTATTAAGAGCCAATAGTGGTTCAAAACGCATCATCAGTAAAGGATCTAATTTTTACGGACATCTGCATGCTGCTGGCTTCTTCAACTTTATAGTATTGTATCGCACCTCCAGAGTGCAGCCATGCACATTTTTCAGACATGGGTTTGCAAAAACTTAAAGGGGTTTTGCCACCATAGACAATGATGGCATATTGTTAGGATATGCCATCATTGACTGATAGGTGTCCCCGAATCCTCCGTGCAGACCGGAGAGTCGGTTGCGCTTACGCATGACTCTCCATTCTGCTCTATGGAAGTTCCGAACAGAGCCGAACACACCTCTTGGCTGTACTCGGAAATCCCATAGAATAGAATGGAGACTGACTGCGCAAGTGCGGCCAGCTCTCCAGCTGGCGCTGCAAGTGGCGGATGTATTCCCCACTCATGGCAAAACCCCTTTAAGGCATGATATGATATTTCTTGGAGGCAAAAACCACATCAGGTATTTATGTGTTGATTAGCTGCACTGAGTGGGGTATTCCATATCCAAATCTGTGGCAGAAATCTAAGAATCCACAATGGATTTTTTTAATGAAAGAATCTATTGTGTGAACAGGTTCTAATGGTGAAAAACAGTGGATTCTTCTAATTTCCTACGAATAGAATTTACGTACCTTCCTAGGACTGATGAACCAGAAGCTGCAATAGCTTGGATTGTTACGACGCGAGCGTTGGGCCTTGTCTGGCGATCAGCAACTTCCATTTATCTCTTCCATTTCCCATCTCTTGTACTGAAGAGATCAGGAGAACTGGACAAATATTTGGTCCCTCAAAATCAAAATAACATTTCCTAAACTCCCTGACCTCCTTCCATTATACCCGCTGCTATTGTAGTCTGAGAGCTTTCGGTTTTTATTCTCCACACCCCTTGCTAGTAATTACCACAGAAATCAAATCGCTAATTCAACGGCTAGTTGGGATCAATAATTTGTTCATGAAGGAGTATTGACTTTAGCCTTCAATTAAAACAGCACTGGAGGACAGGACTACACTGGCGCCATGCGATCACTTCTTGCTTACATTGTGTTTGCTGGTAAGAGCTTTAACCCTGTTGATAGGGAAGGAAAAACAGGCAGTCATAGGCATTTAAAGGGGCAGGACCTTTTGCGGGTCCGTGAACAGGTTTATATAGGTGTTTACAGGGAATCAAAGAGGGTCATCTAAGGCTTCATCCAGATGGCCATGATGTATCCACACAGGAATCTACATTAGTTTTCCCAGGAAAGAGAAAAATGTCTCTCTTAGATCAGTCATTGACTTACAGGGTGGTTACCTCCAATGGGTGACACTAAGACGACCATTTTCTTCCTTTTAGAGAATAGCTAACTTGCATGCTATTTCCAAGGGTACATTTCCCAGCCGTGGTCCCCTCAAGATGAAACAATAGCTCCCTAGTCCATAGGAATCTAAGATATTGTTGGCTTGGGTCATTAGCCTTACCATCGAGGGCATCAAAGACCTCATTAAGTGCTATGTTAACCTGACCTATTCTGAGGGCATGGAAGGCATGATCTAGAAGGCCATAATGTGTCCACATAGAAATTCAAATTCGCTCTCCTCTTGAAAATAGAAAACTGTCTCTCTTAAATCATTGACTTATAGGGTAGCTACCTCCAATGGGTGGCACTAGGGAGACCATTTTCTTCCTTTTAGAGAATAGCTAATTTGCATGCTATTTCTAGTGAGTATTTCCCAGCCCTGGTCTCCGCAAGAAGAAACAATAGCTTCCTAGTCCATAGGAATCTATTGTTGCCTTGGGTCGTTAGCCTTACCATCGAGGACATCAAGGACCTCATCTAGATGGCCATAATGTGTCCATGTAGGAATCTTAAATTAGTTCTCCAGAAAAGAGAAAACCGTCTCTTAAATTACACATTGTCTTACTGGGAAGCTACCTCCAATGGGTGGCACTAGAGGTTCAGTTTACATCCTTTTAGAGAATAGCTAATTTTATACTATGTCCAAAGATGAATTTCCCAGCCATGGTCTCTGCAAGGAGAAACAATAATTTCTTGGACTTTAGGGATATATTATACTGTTCGCTCAGGTCATTAGCCTTAGGGTACGTTCACACAGGATATTTGCGGGGTGTACTTCAGGCACAAATACAGTAAAATCATAGGACTCATTAAAGGGGTTGTCTTACTACAAGGATTGCTGCTTTTTATGTTAAAGATCTTGCAATGATAAGTCACTTTGCAATATGTGTCCATTACCAATCTCCTACCTATTCCTAGATATCCCCTCTTGTATGGGCTGCATCAGCTCCTCAGATCGCTGTAGCTACAGACCTGTTTAGTCTCTCCTGAAAGCCTGCCAGCACTGGTCGCTATAGCTACAGACCTGTTTGATCTCTCCTGATAGGCTGCCAGCACTGGTTGCTATAGCTACAGACCTGGCTTCTACTGCAGCCTAGTAGAAGCCAGTAAACACGCCCCTGAATTCATAATGAAACCAAGAAAACAGGACTGCGGTAAGATGAATCAGTGTAGTGAGACAACCCCTTTAAGTGCTATGTTAACCTGATACATTCCAAGGGCATGGAAGGCCTCATCTAGATGACCATAATGTGTCCACATAGGAATTCAAATTAACTCTCCTCCTGAAAAGAGAACACGGTATCTCTTAAATCAGACATTGCTGTACAGGGTGGCTACCTCCAATGGGATGGGAGACCGTCTTCTTGCTTTTGGAGAATAGCTAATTCACATAATATTTCCAAGGGAGCGTTTCCCAGCCGTGGTCTCCGCAAGAAGGAACAATAGCTCCCTAGTTCATAGGCATCTACGATATTGTTGGCTTGAGTCGTTGGCCTTACCATCGAGGGCATCAAAGACCTCATCTAGATGGCCATAATGTGTCCAGATTGGAATCTAAATTCGTTCTCCAGAAAAGAGAAAACTGCTTCTTAAATTAGACATTGTCTTACTGGGAAGCTACCTCCAATGAGTGGCACTAGAGACACAGTTTTATCATTTTAGAGAATAGCTAATTTTATACTATTTCTAAAGATGCATTTCCCAGCCGTGGTCTCGGCAATGAGAAACAATAGCTTCCTGGCCCTTAGGGATCTATGATACTATTGACTCGGTCCATTCCCTTACCATCATTCTAGAATTTGTAGCTGCAGACACATTATACAGGTCTGAATAAGGCCTGAAATGCTAATAACACTGAGCACTACTCCTCTTTGTTGAATTGATCATATTGGTGGACTCCAGTGGTTACGTTTACTAAAAGGCTGAAGGTAGTCAAAGATGGTGACTGTGCTTCATGTAATAAGAATGCTTCACCAAACCCTCCTGGTGGATTGAGTAGTGGATATTATAGTGATGGATCCAGGTAATGGGGGTCACCACTTTACCACCACCCTCTGTCCTCTGCTGGAGAGGATTCCTTCTTCTTAACTTTGAACTAAATGGTAGCTCACTATAGCATGGACAAGTTCACTTAAAGGTTCTATCACTCGCCTGTAAATTTTATGTAAAGCGGAATCCAATGCTGTAATCTTCACTTAAAGGGGTGTTCCCACCATAGACTTTCATCACATGTCTATAGGCTATGCCATCAAAGTCTGATAGATGCAGGTCCCACCTTTGAGACCCTCACTTATCTTGGGACAGGCTCCTGAAAGTGTTGGCTCAGAATGGAGAGGTGGTCTAGCCTGTGCACCATTTTCCATTTTGTTCTACAGGAGTTGGGAGTACAGGTGAGCAGTATGTTCAGCTCAGAACTCCCATAGAGCAGAATAGAGAGGTGTGCGCAGGCACGACTGGTTCTCCACTCTGAACCAACACTTTCGTGGGCCTGTTTCCATCACTGAGACCTACACCCCCCCAGACTTTGATGGCATATCTTATCTATATGCCTTTAAAGTCTATGATGGGAATGCCCCTTGAAGCTATCAATGAAGGTGTCTACTGCTCCACTACAGGTGCATAACTATAGGCACTGTAGAGATTGCAGTAGCACCTTATTTCTGAATGGCCCCAAAAGTTGCTCTAACATACAATTTGGCACCAGTGTATTACGTGGCACATGAAACCTGTTTCAGATTTTGCTTCAAGTTACACCTCTTCTCCATTGCTCACCTTTGACATTGTTGTCCACTGCCTAATGTCAAGTTCAGTCATACATTGGGAGCTAGGAATTGGGTTTCAACTTTAGGCAAGGTAGGTCACTTATCTAATGGTTTCACCAGTCTCATGTCAACTTCCAGTAAAGTGGGTCCATCACACCAGTGGTGAGGGGTTAGACCACAGGTGTCAAACTCAAGGTTCGTGGGCCGAACCTGGCCAACCATACTCTTTTATATGACTACCGAGAGCTCCGACACAGCTGCTGTGCAACTCACAGGCGTTGGCACAGCATTGATAGCCCTACCAAGGGACCTAGCCACCCTCCAATGGCCTTTTGAGGGCAACCACAATGCTATTGTTGGCTACAGTGAAAATGAGTTTGACACCCCTATAGTAGCCACTATAATAGCTGCAGCTCTATCGAATTGTTTGTTGTCCTAACCATAGAGACCTACAGGTGTGAAAAGCATTGATTTCCAAAACCGGAAAATCCTATCTACAGCCTCGCCAGTCCATTGGGAGAGGTGCAGATACTTGGTCCATCACAAATCATCCATCGTGGAAATGTTGAAGCAGTAATTGTTCTGTACGGCTCAGCCCTTGCATTACTTGTGTGAACTCCTTGAAGAAGTGACATGAATGCAGACGGCTGGGCCGACATCAAAGGCCCTCACCACAGACATGAGATCTGCTGATAGCTGAGGGTATTCCCACCACAGGCGCCTTTGCAGTGGTGGGCTGACGGTTGGCACAGGTGGGTATAGTACTGATAGGATCTTTACAAGCCACAACACAGCGTTCTCACTGGGTCATGGCTGCCAGGTTGCTGTGTCCAGGTGATGTCGACAGGTGTGAAGTCATCCTTGGAGATATTTGAAGTTGGATGGTGAACCAATATAAGATCTTCAAGAATCGGTAACCTGCTTCTATTGGCCGTTTGACTTGATGTGAAGTGTCACCCTGCAGATGTGCCCCGAAAACTGTGAGTAGTGCCAAATATCAGCTGTAAGGAACATAATCCTACAGCAGTTGTCTTAGATGGCTACAAAACTACAACTCCCAGTAAGTTCGGGAAAACAGCACAACGGTCTAGTCCTCTTGGTTTGAAGAGGTTTTCCTACCAAACATGGGTCCTAAATGTTATCAGTGGGAAAACCCTGTCAAGCCAGCTGGAAATCACTTTGTATGATGAGGACAGAGTCTTCTTTGTGTTGTGTACTTTATACAAAATGTACCAGAGAAAAAGAATATGGGGTCCTCACCTGGTGCCCAAAGCAGCTGCGCATCCTAGCACATGTAAGAGCAGTACATGACATGTATTACTGCACTGTACTGTAGAGAGGCACTACTGGACCACCAGCCACTGCATGCACCTCACTAATACAATGTAGAGCAGTACAGGACATATAGTACCGCACTGTACTGTAGAGAGGCGCTACTGGACCACCAATTACTGCATGCACCTCACTAATACATGTAAGAGCAGTACAGGACATATAGTACCGCACTGTACTGTAGAGAGGCGCTACTGGACCACCAATTACTGCATGCACCTCACTAATACATGTAAGAGCATTACAGGATATGTAGTACCGCACTGTACTGTAGAGAGGCGCTACTAGATCGCCAATCACTGCATGCACCTCACTAATACATTTGAGAGCAGTACAGGATATGTAGTACCACACACTATAGAGAGGCGCTATAGACCACCAATCACTGCATGCACCTCACTAATACATGTAAGAGCTGTACAGGATATGTAGTACCACACACTATAGAGAGGCGCTATAGACCACCAATCACTGCATGCACCTCACTAATACATGTAAGAGCAGTACAGGACATGAAGTACCGCACTGTACCGTAGAGAGATGCTAAAGACCACCAATCAATGCATGCACCTCACTAATACGTATAATTGCAGTACATGCAGTACAGGACATATAGTACCACACTTTACTGTAGAGAGGCGCTATAGACCGCCAATCACTGCATGCACCTCACTAATACATGTAAGAGCAGTACAGGACATGTAGTACCACACTGTACTGTAGAGAGGTGCTATAGACCACCAATCACTGCATGCACTTCACTAATACATGTAAGAGCAGTACAGGACATATAGTACCGCACTGTACTGTAGAGAGGTGCTATAGACCGCCAATCACTGCATGCACCTCACTAATACATGTAAGAGCAGTACAGGACATGTAGTACCGCACTGTACAGTAGATAGACGCTACTAGATCACCAATCACTCCATGCACTAATACAGAGGTTTTTATAAGTAAAATATTCATGATAATTGCCAGAATCAGCACCTGGGACTTTGTGTCTTGAAACCACTCTCAATATGCGACATCACAAAGGCCATTGTATGCTGAAAATATTCTATCCTGAGGCCATGGTTACTTGAGGGACCTCTGTAATGGGTATGTAAGATAAATGAGAACTCTAGAAACTGATGGTGAAGGAGTAATGGGCATATAAATCAACTCCTTAAGGACCAGTTGTTTTTTTTTTCGCCACGTTCCTTTTTTCCTTCCCATAACTTTTTGATTTTCCATCGACATAGACTTATAAGGGCTTGTTTCTTGCAGGACACAAAGTTCTTTATTATAGCTTCACTGACTGTACTGTATAATGTACTGGAAACCCCCCAAAAAATTCTAAGTGGGGTGGAATGTGAAGAAAACTCAACTGCGCCATTTTTGTGGGGGTCTTGTTCTTATGGAGTTCACTCTTTGGTAGAAATGATGTGTAGAGTTTCTGTTATGTTACAGTATTTAAAAAAAAAAAAAAAAATCACTATTTTTTAAATTTTCAGTGGCACCATTTTCTGTGACCAACAGACTTTTTTTCTTTTTCCACCTATGGACCTGAGTGATGGTGCAGATGGTGCATTTTTTGTGGACTGAAGTACACTTTTTATTGATACCATTTTGGGACTCGTGACTTTTCAATCATTTTCTATTTAAATTTTTTGAGACACAAAATTACCAAAAAACCTGCAATTTTAGACTCTGGAATTTTTTTAGTTTTTTTGTTTACCATATGGCATAAATGAGGTTATACTTTACTAGATCGAACTATTTCAGACATGGCGATACCAAATATCTGTAAATAATTTAAAAAAAAAAATATTTGTAAAAGGACAAAAAGGGGGTGTTTTGAACTTTTAATATTTTTTAAATTAAAAATAAATGAAATTTTTACAACTTTTTTTCTTTTATTTATACATTTTAGTCCCTCTAGGATACTTGACCACTAGGGAGCATGTTCGCTTGTACACTGTTCTTCATTTATCTAGATGCCATGGGCACTGCTGTTATTGGCGGGTTCCAGCTGTATCTAGCAGCTGGGACCTGCCCCGTTTGGAGCAGGCTCTCTAAGCATCGCCCATTCCATGCCAGAACTGGCAAAGTAGGGGATACTGTGAAACTTATGCCTGGGTATTAGAAAAGTTTGTTCCAACAAGGTATGGTTTGGGTTAGGGTTCCATACAACTCTATGGGGGAACGAAAAAAATTTTTTTGGGTGCCTAAAAATTTTAAGATTATTCAGGGTGCTGCCGAGTCCGAAAATCCCATCCATTTTGTTCCAGCAGCTCTAGTTTCTGAGATGTTGATGCCATTGTTCTTGTGATTAGTTTGTGTGTAAGTCTGTAGTGCAGATGAATAGAATTTAATTTGATCCTGCACATTCATGTTTTTGTTTCCGTGTGTTCTTAAAATGCTCTAAAATTTATGTATTTTCTGTTTCACATGAATTTCCAACATTTCTTTAGTACAATATTGAGTGACCACAACTTTTTACAGCATATATTTGGCAAGGTGTCAATGCCGGATCTCCAAAACTAAAGCTAAAAGGGGGTTTCATTTTCGGAATCAATGCCCCAAACATACTCCGAAACGGTTCCAACATTAAGGCACCAAAATGAGTGTTCCCCAGTGCTATATGAAAATAATACAGCCTGGATGCTCCACCATTACCATACTGGAGCAGTATTGAGCATGCTCCACCATCACTCGATACAAGCCCAACTCCCCCACACACGCTCAACTCACCCCATACAAACCAAACTCACTCCATAGACGCCCAAATCACCCCATACATGCCCAACTCACTCCATACATGCCCAACTCACCCCATACACGCCCAACTCACCCCATACACGCCCAACTCACTCCATACACGCCCAACTCCCCCCATACACGCCCAACTCACCCCATACACGCCCAACTCACCCCATACACGCCCATCTCACTCCATACACGCCCAATTCACTCCATACACGCCCAACTCACTCCATACACGCCCAACTCACCCCATACACGCCCAACTCACCCCATACACGCCCAACTCACCCCATACACGCCCATCTCACTCCATACACGCCCAATTCACCCCATACATGCCCAACTCACTCCATACACGCCCAACTCACCCCATACACGCCCAACTCACCCCATACACGCCCAACTCACTCCATACACGCCCAACTCACCCCATACACGCCCAACTCACCCCATACACGCCCAACTCACCCCATACACGCCCATCTCACTCCATACACGCCCAATTCACTCCATACACGCCCAACTCACTCCATACACGCCCAACTCACCCCATACACGCCCAACTCACCCCATACACGCCCAACTCACCCCATACACGCCCATCTCACTCCATACACGCCCAACTCACCCCATACACGCCCAACTCACCCCATACACGCCCAACTCACCCCATACACGCCCAACTCACCCCATACACGCCCATCTCACTCCATACACGCCCAATTCACCCCATACATGCCCAACTCACTCCATACACGCCCAAATCACCCCATACATGCCCAACTCACTCCATACACGCCCAACTCACCCCATACACGCCCAACTCACTCCATACACGCTCAACTCACCCCATACAAACCAAACTCACTCCATAGACGCCCAAATCACCCCATACATGCCCAACTCACTCCATACACGCCCAACTCACCCCATACACGCCCAACTCACTCCATACACGCCCAACTCACTCCATACACGCCCAACTCACCCCATACACGGCCAACTCACCCCATACACGGCCAACTCACTCCATACACGCCCAACTCACTCCATACACGCCCAACTCACCCCATACACGCCCAACTCACCCCATACACGCCCAACTCACTCCATACACGCCCAACTCACTCCATACATGCCCAACTCACCGGATACAAACCAAACTCACTCCACACATGCCCAACTCACTCCATACACGCCCAACTCACTCCATACATACCCAACTCACCCCATACACGCCCAACTCACTCCATACACGCCCAACTCACCCCATACACGCCCAACTCACCCCATACACGCCCAACTCACCCCATACAAACCCAGCTCACTCCATACATGCCCAACTCACCGGATACAAACCAAACTCATTCCATACATGCCCAACTCACTCCATACACGCCCAACTCACCCCATACATACCCAACTCACCCCATACAAACCAAACTCACTCCATACATGCCCAACTCACCCCAAACAAACCAAACTCACTCCATACATGCCCGACTCACCCCATACACGCTCAACTCACCCCATACAAACCAAACTCACTCCATAGACGCCCAACTCACCCCATACATGCCCAACTCACCCCATACACGGCCAACTCACTCCATACACGCCCAACTCACCCCATACACGCCCAACTCACCCCATACAAACCCAGCTCACTCCATACATGCCCAACTCACCGGATACAAACCAAACTCATTCCATACATGCCCAACTCACTCCATACACGCCCAACTCACTCCATACACGCCCAACTCACCCCATACATGCCCAACTCACTAAATACAAACCAAACTCACACCATACATGCCCAACTCACTCCATACACGCCCAACTCACCCCATACATGCCCAACTCACTAAATACAAACCAAACTCACTCCATACACGCCCAACTCACTCCAAAAAAAAACAAACTCACTCCATACATGCCCGACTCACCCCATACATGCCCAACTCACCCCATACACACACGACTCACCCCATACACGCCCGACTCACCCCATACACGCCCGACTCACCCCATACACGCCCGACTCACCCCATACACGTCCGACTCACTCCATACACGATCGATTTCACTCAATACACGTCAAACTTACCCCATACAAGCCAAACTCTCTCCATATATGCCAAACTCACTCCATACACACCTAACTCACTCCATACACACCTAACTCTCTCCATACACGCCCGACTCACCTCATACACGCCCGACTCACCTCATACACGCCCGACTCACCCCATACACGCCCGACTCACCCCATACACGCCCGACTCACCCCATACACGCCCGACTCTCCCCATACACGCCCGACTCACCTCATACACGCCCGACTCACCTCATACACGCCCGACTCACCCCATACATGCCCGACTCACCCCATACACGCCCGACTCACCCCATACACGCCCGACTCACCCCATACACGCCCGACTCACCCCATACACGCCCGACTCACCCCATACACGCCCGACTCACCCCATACACGCCCGACTCACCCCATACACGCCCGACTCACCCCATACACGCCCGACTCACCCCATACATGCCCAACTCACTAAATACAAACCAAACTCACTCCATACACGCCCAACTCACTCCAAAAAAAAACAAACTCACTCCATACATGCCCGACTCACCCCATACATGCCCAACTCACCCCATACACACACGACTCACCCCATACACGCCCGACTCACCCCATACACGCCCGACTCACCCCATACACGCCCGACTCACCCCATACACGTCCGACTCACTCCATACACGATCGATTTCACTCAATACACGTCAAACTTACCCCATACAAGCCAAACTCTCTCCATATATGCCAAACTCACTCCATACACACCTAACTCACTCCATACACACCTAACTCTCTCCATACACGCCCGACTCACCTCATACACGCCCGACTCACCTCATACACGCCCGACTCACCTCATACACGCCCGACTCACCTCATACACGCCCGACTCACCCCATACACGCCCGACTCTCCCCATACACGCCCGACTCACCTCATACACGCCCGACTCACCTCATACACGCCCGACTCACCCCATACATGCCCGACTCACCCCATACACGCCCGACTCACCCCATACACGCCCGACTCACTCCATACACGCCCGACTCACCTCATACACGCCCGACTCACCCCATACATGCCCGACTCACCCCATACACGCCCGACTCACCCCATACACGCCCGACTCACCCCATACACGCCCAACTCACCCCATACACGCCCAACTCACCCCATACAAGCATCGGTAACTTAGTAACAACAAAAAAAGACAAAAATATATCCAACTTAACCAATTCCCACTCCGTGATAACCCAGAGCCATGTCTTCTCCCCTATAAGGCAAAAGCAATTTTCCCTCCCAACTCCAAATCTGGGAAACAGAATAAATCCCTGAATCAGTGACCCATCTCCAAAGTCTATTAACATCATCATGTTTTCCCATTTAACACATAATCTTGCCATGAGTTTTCCCTTCTCATGTGCAGAACCTTACATTTTTCAGTGTTGACCTCATTTGCGGCTGCTCTACTCAAACCTCCATATTATCCAGATCCATGTGTGGCAGAATTTGATCCTTAAGCTGTTCCTGATCAGGCACATTTTGCATTTTCTATAGAACATATACACATACTCTACTCTCCCATACTCTTATTCTACAAATTTTCTCTTATCTTTTCCGTGATACTTAAGGCTTTATTTTTATGGGTTTTTTTTTACCTTAGATTATAATTTTTTTTTTTAATAATATGAGGAAAAGTTGAAATGAAAAAAAATTAAATCGTCTGTTTTTCACAGTTTTAATTGTTTTTTTAACAGCAAAAGTGGCACTAAAATTTTTTGCAATTATGTTACTTTCCCATCACAGACATTTATATAAAGTGATATCAAGTTCTATGGTCATCGGTGCTAAAAGTTGCGCTTTGTGCTGTCAATTTTTTTTATTAATATCTGTCTTTTGTGTTTTTTAATATAAATTTTGTGTGCCATAAAACGACCTCTGGGTGGGCATTATAAGATAATTTCTTTTTTTTTTGACTGGTTTCCCCTGTAACTGGGGCTGGTATATTAGCCCCAGTTAAAGGGAAAATAAATCCAATAAACCCACTACAGAGTTGATCTGGGTCTAATAAAACCCAGCAGCATCTTCAACTATCAAGCCCCAGCACCACGTGATCATTGAGCGTTCTATACACCAGATTGAGAAGGCAGGGAGGGAAATAAACCGTCCCTGTCTTCCTTATGGAGAGCTTGGCTGCCACTGACAGCCGCTTCTCCACTCTCCAGTTCTACACAATTAGTGAGCAGTAGTGTTGATCGAACTGTTCAAGAAAGATTAAGTTCTAGTAGAACTTCTCAAATTTTTAGAACTCGAACTGAACATTTTACTGTTCGAGTAAAGTTCTAGTTCAATACGCCATTTTCAGTTTCGTTTTCAGCGGCTTTCTGCACTTTTTTTGGCCATCCAATCACCTTTCTGCACTTTTGGCGGCCATCTATCACCTTTCTGCACTTTTGGCAGCCATCAATCACCTTTCTGCACTTTTGGCGGCCATTCAATCAACTTTCTGCACATTTGCCGGCCATCCAATCAGTGCAGAACACAGAGAAGTGTCAAAAATGTCATTGCTGAGGTGTAGGGCTCTCATTGGCTGCTAAAATCACATGACCATGTTATATATATTTCACTGTATTGCCTTGTGAACGCCATTTTCAGCTCACTCTCTGTACTGTACAGACTGCTCTTAGTTAGATAGCATTTTGCTCTCCATAGACAGCAATAGTTAGGGAGTTTGGTATTGCTGGCTGCATCTTTCCCACACCCAGAAGCTGTGATTTGGTGACATTTGCAGGCTCAAATAACGCCTAACTCTCATATACATGGATATATCATACAGAGTGCTTGGATTTGCTAAATCATACTCTGTTCCCTAAAGTTCAGTTTTTGCAGTTTTCGGGGTTCAGTACTTGTATAACACATCATCTCCAAATCTCCTATGTGTTAAAGGGGCTTTTGGGCCCATTCAGGATGCAGGGCCCTGTAGCAGCTGCTACCGCTGCCCCTCCTATAGCTACGCCCCTGCTTACAAGCTGTCCTCATCTTTTCAGTTAGCCATTGAAAGGAATGAAGTATTTTAGCCTCTCAATTTTTTTCTGTCACTCTTAGAACCAAATTTTCTTCACTAAGTTGTTCCACTTATCCAGTTACTGTTATGAATGGTAATTCCAGTTTCTCCTTCCCTGAATAGGTATAAAAATTAACCAGAACATCTTCTCCCATAGACTTTAATGGGGTTCAAAGTTCGAATAGAACTTCGAACTGAACTCTCAAAAGTTTAAGGTTCTAATAATAGAACCAGAACTTTTTACCGTTTGCTCAACACTAGTGAGCAGCTGTGCATTCTTCATGACCGTTTTGAGAATAAGATGACCACTACCCATATGTATACAGTCATAAGGCAGTCATCACCTAGTTAATGTTAATTACAGAGTTTGGTTTCAGCTGCAAAAAAATTATCACTTACTTTGCAATCCCTCTAGAATAGAACCCAATACTGCCCCACTAGCAACTGTGATCTGGTCTAACACTGTACTCAGTTCCCTTAGAACACAGGGGTGTATGCCATCTGGCGCTTGTGATTTGTCTATGTTAATCTTTCTCATGTGGCTCTGCACTTCCTCCTGTGATAGACGGGCAACATTTGATGTAGACTTTGCTGCAATTACAGGGTAGAAAAGACTGAAAGATTCTCCACATTGCCCTCCGCACCTTCTCCTCATTACTTTTCAATAGGCCAATAGGTCTACGCCGCTAATGTCAAAATACAGTCCAAACTCTGACAGCATTTTGACATTGCTGGACCACGGCAGGACTGTGGTTTTTGGAAAACAATATTTGTTTCTGCACATCCAAAAAACGTTTTTGAAAAAAATGAGCATAGGTGCACACTGGTGTGGCAGTAACATACAAACACGATCCAATATCAGCAGCACTCTAATGGCACTAATAAACTATCAAAAGGCATTTAGAAAAGCATTTCTGCTACTTAGGATACATGAACATTTTTTTGAGGTTCTTAGTTCACATTTTTTATCAAAATTGCTTAAGCCCACCTCCCAATCAGCAAGGGGACCTCAATACAGGTGGGAACCTACACTAACGTTACCTCTCTTAGGGCCTGTTTAGACCTCCATACTTCAGGGAGAGAAGGTTCCAGCTACTAGGTGCTCTGTATTAATTTAAAAACCCATGCAGGTGGGCGGAGTGCAAAAAACCAACGAGGGGGCAGCCACTCCCCCATACAAACAGTCTAGAAAACAATTTTCATATATCCTAAGTAGCAGAAATGCTTTTCCAAAAAGTCCTATGTGCCTTTTGATAGTTTATTAGTGCTAGTAGAGTGCTGCTGATATTGGAATGTGTATGTATATTGCTGCCACAACAGTGTGCACCTATGCTCATTTTGTTTCAAAAAAGTTTTTGGGATGTGCAGAACCAAGTATTTTTTTCTAGCTTGTTTATTGGGGAGTGGCTGCCCCCTTGTTGGTTTTTTGCTTTTGCACTCCACCCACCCTCACAGGTTTTTAAATCAATGCAGAGTACCTTGTGCCTGGAGCCTTCACTCCCTGAAGTATGGAGGTCTGAACAGGCCCCAAGAGAGGTAACGTTAGTGTAAAGGTTTCCACCATTAATTGAGGTCCCCTTGCTGATTCGGAGGTGGGCTTAAGAAGTTTTGATAAAAAATGTGAACTAAGAACCTCAACATTTTTTAATGTATTTAAAGTAGCAGAAATGCTTTTCCAAAAATTCTTCTGTGCCTTTTGATAGTTTTTTTTAGTGTTAGTAGTGTGCTGCTGATTTTGGATTGTGTTAGGACTGTGGTTTTGGGCGTAGATTAGCGCAAAAGTCACGGTGGGTTTTCGGATTTGTCAACATGTTGCATATTCTGCCAGATTCTAAAACCGATGGTAACAAATCTGTGCTGTGTAGACCATATCACATATTTTTTATTGCTGTTTATGCCGCACAGGGTACTGTTGGACTTTCAGCAGATTCAAAATAATGAACTTGGCAATAATTTGATGCCCCCCCCCCCCCCCCCCCCGCATCAAAAGTGTCATGTCTGGGACAGACTGCGCCAAGTTTTGCCGTACAACGGTTCATACATCTATAGAACAGGACTACAACAGTTTGGCTCAAAGCCTTTTTTTTTACTATATTTATAACTGAAGAACCTTTTAGACTTAGTTTTACTCTTTTCGGTGATGAATCTTTATTTAGCTTTGCTCCTTTTTTTATTTCTTCCATCATTTCTCTTTTTCTCCTTTATAGCTTTTTAGTGCTTCCTTACTGCTTCCCTTTTTAGTAGTTTAAGTGCTTACTTTTTTATTGCCTCATTTACTTTTTTATCTATCCACATCTCTTGTTTCTAATCCTTTTATTCTCTTAAAGCGGTTTCCTCACCACAATGATTACCTTTTAACTTGTAGGGAAAGGTAAATAATGAGAAATACATTGCTCTGTTGATTTTTGCTTTGGTCAGAAGATAATGCAGATTTTATCTCCTCTTAAAGCACACAATTTTCTCTCGGTTACCGACCACCTTTTCCTGCTCTTTCTTATGTGATTGCTCCAAGCTGCTGTCTGAGCTTGTTTATTTAAAGAGGTTTTCTCACTACAATAATTAGCTTTAAACATGTGGGGGAAAGTAAATGAAGATTTTTTTCTAAATACTTTGCTCTTTTGATATTTTCCTGGTCAGGAGATAGGAGAGATTTTACCTGCTCTGAGTGCACACACATGTAGGTTACCATCCATATTTCCCTTCCTGATTAGACAGAGAGCAGGGAGTGGCATCACCATTGTTGGACAGAGTAGAGTATTTAACCTTAACAAGATTAGATAGCTGTAAGTGTGATAAGCATATGTTTTCACTTCTGGGAGCTCTGTAGGAAATTGAACCTCTAGTAACACTCAGCTAGTTATAGAGGAACGAAACATGCTATTTACTGCTATAGAACCACCCACAGCCTGAGCAGGAAGTGAGAGTCTGAAGCTTCATGTGACTCTGGAAAACAGCATGAGGAGAAAACCCCTTTAAGATATGTAGCAAGGCCATGAGAATTTAAGATGTGAAATTTGATGCTTAGTATCTCTTCTTGAAGACATGTCCCCATTTATTGAGGCATCTCTAAAGTGATCGAAAATTCTTCTTCCTGAAGTTCAGTATTTTTGTGGCTTGTTGTCAAAACACCCTATTAAGTGGTGTAACAGACCTGGGTTGTGGATCCACTGAGCCACCGCAAGCGATGGCGTAAGCCACACCAGGAAACGGAGTCTAAGTGGAACCCGGGTTATTTTACCAAGCCCGCCGCAAAGGGGGAATGACTTTGCTGCGGGGGAAATTCCACCAGGTCGCTACCCCTGATGTTGACTTGTTTGCGATGGTAGCCAAAGGAATAGCGCGGTACAGAATCGGCAGGCAAACTCGTAGCCCAGGGACGGGCGGGAAGGTTTCGGGGCAGGCAGCAAAGGTTTCGTGGTCGGAGAACTTAACCGGAGGACGGGTAAAACAGTATAAAAACAACCGGAACGTAGAAAGGGCTTCCTCCATAGGTATGGGCCACTATGGAATCGGCGAGGGCCAGAAGAGGTGGAGCGAATATATAGGACAGTGGCAGGTGTTAGCAATTAAGGGCGGCGCTGGCTCTTTAAATTTGCGAGGAGCCGGCGCGCGCGTGTCCCCTAAGGAGCCAGGGCGCGCGCACGCGGCCGCGCACACAGTCCGGAGCGCGGTCCAGGTGAGGAGGGAGACTTTTGGGACGGGGAGCCCACGGGACCGGCGTTGTCCCGCTTCCGGTGGGGCCCTTTGTAAACGGGCAGCGAGTGCGCCTGCAGCCCGAACCCCGGGCTGCAGCCCACTCGTGACAGTACCCCCCCCGCCCTTAGGTTCTCCCCTCCCTTTTGGGCCCTGACGAAATCTCTGGAAAGTAAGTTTCGGTCCATGATGTTTCTCCTCCGGCTCCCACGATCTTTCCTCGGGACCGAACCCCTTCCCAATCAATAAGAAAAGTAACGTTTCCCTGGTCTTCTTCATAGCCAGGATTTCCTTCACGGCAAAGACGCCCGAGGCATCCGCCACCGGGCAGGGGAAGCACTTTCCGAACGTACCTGTTCAAGAATTACTGCTTTAGTAAGAAACGTGGAAGGAGTTCGGAATACCATCGAGGGGGGGAGCCGGAGCTTGTAGGCCACCGGATTGATCCTCTTCGGGACTTCAAAAGGGCCAAGGAACCGGGGACCCAGTTTGTAGGACGGAATCCTTAGGCGAACATGTCTGGGAGACAACCAGACCTTATCCCCCAGGCTTGAACGAGGGCGGGGTCCTCCTGTGTCTATCGGCCTGGAGCATCATCCGAGCAGAGGCCCGGAGCAAGGATTGCGCGTGTTGTCCCACACGACTTCAGGTCACGGACAGGAGCCACCGCAGGATTCGTCGAAGACCTGATTGCAGCGGAGGGGCGGGGGGGATTTTAATCCATACACCACATAAAAATGGGAAGCGCCGTAGAATCGGAGCCCAAGGAATTGTGGGCGAATCGCCCGGGCAACAGCCTGCCCATCGTCTTGTTTGGGCCGAGACGAATGGTAGGGTTTGTTCCTAAATCTGGTTAGTTCTTTCTACTGCCCGTTTCGACTGGGGGGGGGGTGGTAACGGGGAGGAGAAAGTCCAATTGCAACTTTGAGTTGAGAACAGAGAGACCGCCAAAAAGGAGAGAATTGAACTCCGCGATGGGGAACACAATGTTGTCGAGGGAGCCAATGCAGGCGGAAAGACATTGCGGGGGAAGAAGAGGGTTGCCAAACGAGGTGCAGACGGAAGTCCAGGCAAAGGTACAAAATGCGCCATCTTAAGAAGCGATCGGCGATGACCCAAATGACATATTGCCCGCCGACGGCGGAAGACCGTGATAAAGTCCATGGCAATCTGGGACCATGGATGATCCGGAACGGGCAAGGGAAGGAGCAATCCGCTGGCTTGAGGTGCGGTGTCTTGTTGCGACCAACACGAAGAGCACGAGGCCACAAAGTCTTTCACATCCTTGTTTAGGTCGGGCCACCAGTAGTACCGCCCAATGAACTGGCGCCGTCTTCCGGACCCCCGGGGTGGCCGCTACCCGAGCCATGACCCCATCTCAGGATTCTTCCTCCGAAGGAGGGGCGCACATAGGACTTGCCCGGAGGAACCTGCCGTAAATTCTACTGGAGCCACGTTGATCAGACGGTTGGGAGGAATGATGTGGGCAGGTGGAGAGTCCTCCCCAAGCACGCCAAACGCCCGAGACAGAGCATCGGCTTTGACGTTCTTCTCGTGGGCGGGAAAATGGACGTAAAATTTGAAGCGCGAGAAAAGAGAGCCCAACGAGCCTGCCGGGGTTAAGGCGCTGAGCCTCTGAAGGTACACAAGATTCTTGTGGTCAGAGTAAGATAGTCACTGGATGTCGGGCTCCTTCAAGAAGATGACGCCACTCCTCAAGCGCCAATTTAATGGCCAACAGCTCACGGTCACCAATGGTGTAGTTCTTCTCCGCAGGAGAGAACGTTCTTGAGAAGAACCCACATGTGACCAACTTGCCCTTGGAATCCCTCTGAGAGAGCACCGCCCCTGCTCCCACGGATGATGCTCACCTCCAGAAAAAACGGATTCTCTACATCCGGACGAGACAAAAATGAGGCCGAAGCAAAGGCCGCCTTGAGCCGGGAGAAGGCAATCTTGGGGCCGCGGGGGCCCACAACCTGGGGTTTGCCACCTTCTTAATAAGGGCCACAATGGGAGCCACTAGCGTCGAAAAGTGTGGGATAAACTGACGGTAATAATTTGCAAAGCCGAGGAACTGTTGAATACCGAAGCCTGTTGGACGAGGCCACTGCAGGACGGCTGACTGCTTGGCAGGATCCATTTGCAATCCCTTGGCGGAAACAATATACCCGAGGAAGGGCAGGCTGGATTGGTGAAATTGGCATTTCTCCAGTTTGGCGAAGAGGCGATTCACCCGAAGGCGATTAAGGACCTGGCGCACAGGGAGACGGTGGGACTCGAGATCAGGCGAAAAAATCGATATGTCGTCCAGATACACGACCACGCATAAAATAAAGAGGTCCCTGAAGATGTCGTTAACGAACCCTTTAAACACCGCGGGGGCGTTACAAAGACCGAAGGGCATAACTAGGTACTCGAAATGCCATCCCGCGTGTTGAATGCCGTCTTCCACTCGTCGCCTTCTCGGGATCCGGGTCAGGTTATAGCCCCACGTAAGTCCAGTTTGGTGAAGATCCTAGCTCCCCGAAGGGGGTCGAAGAGCTCCGGGGAAACAGGGCAGTGGGTAGCGGTTTTTCACCGTAATCTTATTCAGACCGCGATAGTCGATGCAGGGTCGAAGTGAGCCATCCTTTTTTTTCCACAAAGAAGAAGCCAGCTCCAGCTGGTGAAGAGGACTTGCGGATAAAGCCTTTCTTGAGGTTCTCCTGTATGTAGTCTGACATGGCCTTGGTCCTCGGGGACCGACAGAGGGTAACTCTACCCCGAGGAGGGGTTGTGCCAGGCAACAGGGCTATAGGGCAATCGTGGACCGTGAGGTGGCAAGGAGTCTGCCTGTTTTTCCCGGGGAACACGTCGGAGAGGTCTTGATACTCTGCCGGTAACCCAGGCAACGGGTTCAGGGCGCAGGCGGAGAGGTGGGACGCACCGGGCTGGTGGGGGACAGACAACGATGCTGGCAGTCTTGACCCCATCGTGTAACTTCGCCCGACTTCCAGTCCAAGACAATGTCGAGGCATTTCAGCCAGGGTAACCCCAACAGGATAGCAGACGAAGAACGGGGTAATACGTAGAACACGATTCTCTCGCCATGGAGTGCCCCTACATGCATAGTAACGGGCTCCGTACGGTACTGGATGGTACGCGCAGGACCTTCCCACTCACCGAAGAGATCGCCAGAGGCTTAACGATTCGAACGGTGGGAAGGCGAAGCTTCAACACCAGGGCGGCATCCATAAAATTTCCTGCCGAGCCGGGTCCAAGAAGGCGGAGGCTTTAAACATCACGCAAGCACTAGAATAAATCTGCACCGTCTTGGTCATACGTTGAGAGGAACTGGGGCAACACCCCCCGGGACGCCTCTCCCACGTACCCTAGGTGCGAGCGTTTCCCTGGCGCGGGCGAAGCGGGCAGTCCCTCAAGAAGTGTTCAGGACTGGCACAGTACAGGCATAGGTTTTCAGTGCGGCATCGGGCACGCTCTTGTACTGAGAGAAATGCACGGTCGACCTGCATGGGCTCCTCCCCTGAATGCGAGGGCGGTACCGGAGTTTCTGAATACCGGAGCCAAACCGGGAAGCGACGAGGTCGAGCAGATCGCGTTCCTGGCGGAGCTCTTCTTCTCTCTCAGAGAAACGCACATCAATCCGCGTGGCCAGGGGGATCAATCCAGACAAGGAAACCGGAAGATCCCTTGCGGCCAAGGGCATCCTTTACCCAGGCTAGAGAGGCCCTTCTTGAAAGTTTGGGACAGAGGGCGGCCTCATTCCAGGTCAGCTCCGAGGCCAAAGTACGGAATGGATGGCGTAATCACCCACCGAGGATTCTCCTTGGCGTAAATTCAGGAGTGCGGTCTCCCCCTGACGAAGCCCGTGCCGGTTCCTCAAAACGCAGCGGAACTCCTTGAAGAAGGCCTGCAGGTCGCCCACCAGAGGATCTCCCCTGTCCAGAGGGGGGTTGCCCATGCCAGAGCCTTCCCGGAGAGCAGACTGAGGACAAACGCCACTTTTTTTTCGCGTTCGGACGGGAACTGGTCGGCCATTTTGCTCCACGTGCATCGAGCACTGAGTAACAAACCCCCTACATAGCTTCGGTCTCCCTCGAACTTTGAGGGAGCGAAAGCCGGGGCTTAGGCCCCAGGGCGGCGGGAGCAACGGCAGGGGCTGGAACTGGCGGTGAAGACAGTGGAGACCCGCCGTTGGGAGGAGACGAGTTGCTGCATCATGGACGTCAGCTGATCCAAGTGCTGTGCCTGCTGCGTCGCTGCTGGGATGCTGGGCAACCGACGTCAGGTCTTCCAGGGTGGGTAACGGAACCTTGGCGGGGTCCCCTGGCCGATTCCAACTGTAACAGACCTGGGTTGTGGATCCACTGAGCCACCGCAAGCGATGGCGTAAGCCACACCAGGGAACGGAGTCTAAGTGGAACCCTTTTTTCACCAGAGCCCGCCGCAAAGCGGGATGGACTTGCTGCGGCGGAATTCCACCAGGTCGGGTACCCCTGATGTGACTTGCTTTTCGATGGTAGCCAAGGAATGCGCGGTACAGAATCGGCAGGCCAAACTCGTAGTCAGGGACGGCAGGAAGGTCGGGGCAGGCAGCAAGGTTCGTGGCGGAGAACGTAAGCCGGAGGGGCTGGTACACAGTATAGACAACCGGAACGTAGAAAGGGCTTCCTCGCATACGTATGGGCACTATGGAATCGGCGAGGGCCAGGAAGAGGTGGAGCGAATATATAGGGACAGTGGCAGGTGTTAGCAATTATGGGCGCGCTGGCCCTTTAAATTTGCGAGAGCCGGCGCGCGCGGGGCCCTAAAGGAGCCAGGGCGCGCGCACCGGCCGCGCACCAGTTCCGGAGCCGGCGGTAGGGGAGGAGGGAGACTTTCTGGGACGGGGAGCCCACGGACGCGGCGTTGTCCGCGTCCGGTGTGGCCCGTGTAACCGGGCAGCGAGTGCGCCTGCAGCCCGGACCCCGGGCTGCAGCGCCACTCGTGACAAGTGGAAATGTATTATATTGTGGTCACCATGTCCTGCGGAAAACAGTGAAGCATGGTGAGAACTGTCGTATATAGTATCCAAGGGTTAGACACGACTGAATGGACAGAAGATGAGGAAGATGTCCTAGGTGCCCCCTAACCTGCACCTTGCCTATTGTGGTGAGATTCATTGGTCTATGGCACCTCCTCTCTGTTGTTGAGTCCTGAATCAATTGGGAAAACCAATATTCGTTAAAGGCTTATTCCTATCATTTTGTGTTGCGGCCGACTCGTTGCCCTCCTTAGAGGATGGAGAGGTGGCTGCGATTGAACAACTCTCTTATTCATTACTTTGGGCGTTCCAAATAAACGCATCAGCTGCAAGCTGGAAGTTAAGTGGTGGGGATACTCCTCAAAAACCTTCATAAGATCCATAGTTTTCAGCTCCTTAATGTATATCTAGATGGTTTAATTCCTTCATGGGCGTATGACATTGGTATTGAGGGCATTGTATGCTTTTTTGAATAGTTTTTACTTCTTTTGGCTCATTATTGGCCTTAATAGAATCTCAGTACTTTTTAATAGGAAAAGGTCTTAAAGGGGTTGTCTCACTACAAGAATTGCTTTTTATGTTAGAGATCTTGCAAAAACAAGTCGATTTTCAATATATGTCCATTAACAGTGTCCTACCTATTCCTAGATATCCCCCTTTGTATGGGCTGAATCAGCTCCTCAGGTCGGTATAGCTACAGACCTGTTTGATCTCTCCTGATAGGCTGCCAGCGCTGGTTGCTATAGCTACAGACCTAGTATCTACTGCAGCCTAGTGGAAGCCAGTAAACACGCCCCTGAATTCAAAGAGGAACCAAAAAAACAGGACTGAGGTGGGATGAATCAATGTAGTGAGACAACCCCATTAAATAGGGTCAACCTCCATCGACCTCGATAGTCTCAGTTCTTTGTTTTTTGTACGTTAGGTACTTTAACAGGGTCATGCTCAGGAGAGGAGGGGCGCCCTTTTCAGGCAGGTTGCAATAAGGATTTGCAGTAGGAGAGTTGTTAGGACTTGTCCTCACAGCACGATTTTCAATTGGATTTACAGACGGTTTTCGGATTTGGAAGCCGTCTGTAAACTATCAGCCATCCTGATAGACTTTAATAGAAAATCCGTTCACCAGTCTCCACTGCACGGATTTTCCGCCGGACGTTTTTTTTTATACCGCCGGTGGTCTGAAAAACTTAGAATATGTTCATTATTCTGCCCAGTTTTCGGGCGGAACATGAGCATGTCAGTGGATGAGGGACATGGGAAATCTGAGAACCGTCCCCCAAAACCACGTACAAGATGTCAAAACACCGAGCGGAGTCTTACATCAGAATTCGGACGGTATTTGCTTACTGCCGTGTGGACGCAGCCTTATAATATCTTTCTGTTTACAGTGTAGCTATTGTTCTCCGTTTTTTGGGCTATTTTTTATCAGTCTATATTTATCTGCCCCAATCGAGGAGACGCCCATTCCCTATGGAACAATGTTTCTTTCATATACGCATTTCAAACACCAAGGAAAGTCTAATTTATGACTTGTTTTGTATTATATTCTAAACAAATCCACACAAAATCCTACTTGCATAAGATAAACGGGCGTAGGAAAAGCCCATAGTAGAAAGATACTATACAAATAATTTCAGCAAAAGACAAACCACTAGAAAATGTATAACGCTCGAGACACACTAAAATATAATTAGACTAATATAAGGAAATACCCTAACACGATAGCCCTACAAATACCCCTAAACCACCTAAACTGCCTAACCAATGCATGGGGTATCTGCCCCAACAAGGGCGCCCCCAACGGGAACCTAAACTGAACTCCCCCTAATTTACCCTAAGGCTATGTTCACACGGCTTAACTGCGGGACGTAATTACGAAGCCGCCGGGCAGGGACAGGAGACGTAATCCATAGTTCTCTATGAGAACTGTGAATTACCGTAATGAATGGGCCGTTTTCAGCCCGTAATTTGCGCACTTCGGCGCGTAATTACGGACTGAAATACGGCCCATTTTAAGCCGTGTGAACATGGCCTAACAAGCTAAACACAATAATAAATACAAGCACAAACATACAATAAGGACCATAAAGATACCAAAATATACACAAAAAACTACCTAAACATAAAGAATTGAAAGGAAAAGTTCAGACACATTTCTCCCCAATCCAGGGGTTCATCAGGGAACAAAAACCATGAAATAACACAGCACATACATAAGTAGAATAAATATCCCAAGACAAAAAACAAACACCAGGACAGAAGATACACGTCCCTTGTTAGGTAGATGTATGTAGTAGTATGGAATAAACTTAAGGGTCCACGATGTAGACAATACAGATCCCTTACTATAGATACAGGGGCTTGATAAAGTAGGCAGTCACCAGCATGAACTTTTTCTTTCAATTCTTTTTTCTTTGGGTAGTTTTTTGTGTACATTTTGGTATCTTTATAGTCCTTATTGTATGTACTTGTATTTATTATTGTGTTTGGCTTGTTAGGGTAAATTAAGGGTAGTTCAGTTTTGATTCCTGTTGGGGACGCCCTTGTTGGGGCGGATACCCCATGCATTGGTTAGGCAGTTTAGGTGGTTTAGTGGTATTTGTAGGGCTTTCGTGTTAGGGTATTTCCTTATATTAGTCTAATATTATATTCTAGAAAGATTCTTTTTCCCGGAGTGTTTTCATAATAATTATTAAACGTTAAATTTTAACATTAGAAAGCAGTGATTATTTAGTGCCAGCCTCATTGGGATCAACCGCCTCATCTATTTGCCTACGTACTAGATGTTCTATTTGGTGGCTTAGAGCAGACCCCTATTTTAATATTTTACGGTTCTCACCTCCATTTGCTTGTTTCCCGCACATACCGCAATATCTTTCGCTAGAGGGGATTCAGACAGGACTGCACCTAAAAGCCAACCTCTCCAGCTTTTACATTTTTACCTTGTAAGTTACCCTCCAGGTCATAACTTGCATCCAGCCATGTCTCAGTGATTCCCAAGATGTCATGTTCTTCCTCAGACCGTAACCATTCCAGTTCATTGGCCGGACTTCAAGGATGGAATTTAGAGGTTTTTAAGGTACTTACTGTATTTTAATTCTGTGGTTAACCAACCCCTTCTTCTGTTGCACCCCCTATTTCATTAACAAGTCCCAGTTTTCTATCTCTATTCTCCTGCACTATGGATAAGTTGATGCCCTTTGGCCAATCCATATTTTAAGTCCTCCTTCATTCTCCTGGACATCTTCTCCCCTCTGGACCTATCCCTACTACTGTAGAGCGTGTAGCCAACAGAGGAACTGACCCAGTTCTCCAAGAACCCAAACTCCTTCTTGCTTTACCATTTCTTGAGCCTCCCTTATTCTCTGCTGCCTCTTTGATATCGTACATAGCACAGGTAGTATTTCTGAAAATTCTACAGTTGAGGTCCTTCACCTAAGCTTATAAACTCAATTCATTTTTAAGGACCCTCCACTTATCTTACCTTTTGTCTATGATGTCAATGTGCACCATGACCACTGGGTCCTCATCAGCCTCTCCCAGTAATCTATGAGCAGCACAGTGGCTCAGTGGTTAGCACAGAACAGAACGGTGGCTCAGTGGTCAGTGTGGTGCCTCAGTGGTTAGCACAGTGCAGCACGGTGGCTCATGCAGTGATTGACAGTAAAACTGTCCTTGTTGCCCATAGCAACCAATCAGAGCCCATAACAACCAATCAGAGCTCAGCTTCCTTTTTTTTTACTGCTCTGAAAAAATGAAAGCTGAGCTCTGATTGGTTGCTATAGCTCAGTGCGGTATTACATGTCCTGTACTGCTCTTACATGTATTAGTGAGGTGCATGCAGTGATTGGCCGTCTATAGCGCCTCTCTACAGTACAGTGCAGTACTAGATGTCCTGTACTGCTCTTACATGTATAAGTGAGGTGCATGCAGTGATTGGCAGTCTATAGCGCCTCTCTACAGTAACAGGTGCGGTACATCTTGTACTGTACTTCTCTTACATTTATTAGTGAGTTTCATGCTTTGTTTGTTGGTCTAGTAGCGCCTCTCTACAGTACAGTGTGGTACTACATGTCCTGTACTGCTCTTACATGTATCAGTGAGGTGCATGCACTGTTTGACAGTCTATAGCATCTCTCTACAGTACAGTGCGGTACTACATGTCCTGTACTGCTCTTACATGTATTAGTGAGGTGCATGCAGTGATTGGCGGTCTATAGCACCTCTCTACAGTACAATGTGTACTACATGTCCTGTACTGCTCTTACATGTATTAGGTGCATGCAATGATTGGCAGTCTAGTAGCGCCTCTCTACAGTACAGTGTGGTACTACATGTCCTGTACTGCTCTAACATGGATTAGTGCAGTGCATGCAATGATTGGCGGTCTTTAATGCCTCTATACAGTACAGTGTAGTACTACAGGTCCTGTACTGCTCTTACATGTATTAGTGTGGTGCATTCATTGATTGACCGTCTATAGCTCATCTCTACAGTACAGTGCGGTACTACATGACCTGTACTGCTCTTACATGGATTAGCGCAGTGCATGCAGTGATTGGTGGTCTATAGTGCCTCTCTACAGTACAGTGCGGTACTACATGTCCTGTACTGCTCTTACATGTATTAGTGAGGTGCATGCAGTGATTGGCAGTCTATGGCACCTCTCTACAGTACAATGTGGTACTTCATATCCAGTACTGCTCTTACATGTATTACTGAGGTGCATGCAGTGATTGGTGGTCTATAGCACCTCTCTACAGTACAGTGCGGTACTATATGTCCTGTACTGCTCTTACATGTATTAGTGAGATGTATGCAGTGATTGGTGGTCTAGTAGCTCCTCTCTACAGTACAGTGCGGCACTACATGTCTTACACTGCTCTTTCAAGTGCCAGGATGAACATTTTATTTTTTCCTGGTAAATTGGGCCTTATGTATGAAAACGGTCTAGCAGTAAAACTGTCCCTGTTGCCCATAGCAACCAATCAGTGCCCATAGCAACCAATAAGAGCTCAGCTTACTTTTTTTTTGTACTACTCTGAAAAAATGGAAGCTGAGCTCTGATTGGTTGTTATGGGCTCTGATTGGTTGTTATGGGCTCTGATTGGTTGCTATGCACACTGATTGGTTGCTATGGGCTCTTATTGGTTGTTACGGGCTCGGATTGGTCACTGTGGGCTCTTATTGATTGCTATGAGCTCTGATTGGTGGCTATAAGCTCTGATTGGTTGCTATGGACACTGATTGGTTGCTATAGGCTCTGATTGGTTGTTACGGGCTCGGATTGGTCGCTGTGGGCTCTTATTGATTGCTATGAGCTCTGATTGGTCTCTATAAGCTCTGATTGGTTGCTGTGGCCTCTGATTGGTTGCTATGGACACTGATTGGTTGCTATTGGCTGTGATTGGTTGCTCTGGGCTCTTTTTGGTTGCTATGGGCTCGGATTGGTCACTGTGGGCACTTATTGATTGCTATGAGCTCTGATTTGTCACTATGAGGTCTGATTGGTTGCTATGGGCAACAAGAACAGTCTTAATGCTGGACAGTTTTCATAAGTGAGGCTCATTGTGTACACAGTCCATGACCCAAAGCAGCTCCTGTCCTTATCATAGAAAGTGATTTCCAGCTTCCAGCAGCTCTCTCTGATGTTATAGGGAAGGACGCGCTGTATCAGGATTAGCATCTGCTTCACTTTCTTTAATCTTCATGTCACTTTATGTTGGGGACATTTTGGGGCTTCAGAACCAATTTCCAGTTTTCCATAGACTCTGGGTCTCAACAGACAATGGCCAATCCAGAACCAGTTGTTATTGTATGTTGAGGGATCACTGTACAAGTAAATGTAGACAAATAGTGAATAAATCAGGTGTCTCCTTCCCAGTTTCCCACAATCTATAGCCTCGTAATCTCAGAAATTTGCAGGGAGCCTCTCGCCGGGTCCTACACTCACACAAAAACTGCTTTACTTCACTGCTGCAAATGAACAGGAGACTACAGAGTCCCTGTACTGGTGATTGTTGGTGTCCCAGCAATCCACCATTTAGCTCCTGTCCTACATACAAGCCAGGTCTCCTGGAACATCAGGGAGCTGGCAAGTCTCATAGTCGCTGGTCTCTGCTCCCCGGCGCCACTGTTGGCAGCTAGCACCGGCTGCAAGCAATAGATAAGGGGCGGCTGCAGGAGGGTGAATGACGGGTGTGAGACAGGAGGAGTAACCATTGCCGGAAGGTTTTGTGCCTTGTGGAGCCTCTGATATATTATTTGTATTAATGATATAATAAAAGCACCGCATATCATGTATCATTGGATGTCTGTATACACGAGGGGTCTAGTCTTGGGCATAAAGGATTGGGATGGGGTCCATATCTGCTGTGCAAACAGAAAATGTATTTAGTCTGCTACACAACCGAGTCACATTATTGTGAGCACTTCCTACTTTTGACCTCTGCAGCGCCCAGCTCATGAAGAAAGTCACGTATGGGGCCCTGGAGCAGACGGATGTCACTGCACCTCTGCTAGCCCTACTGTGTATGGGTCCCCAGAGCAGACGGATGTCACTGCACCTCTGCTAGCCCTACTGCATAGTTGCCAACTTTTGAAAATGAAAAAGCAGGAGATATTTGCATGGACACGCCCATCTTGATGGTATGCCATGCCCCTTCAAAAAGCCACACCCACTCCACCTAACTGCATAACGGCTTTGGAAGAAAGCCAGGTAGATGTCCTTATAGCCAGGTAGTAGCCCCCCATAACCAGGTAGTGCCCCTTACAGGCAGGTAGATGCCCCCTGGTAGCCAGATAGATGCCCTCTCTGTAGCCGGGTAGAGCCAAATTTGTAGCCAGGTAGATGCCCCCCTTTGTTAGCCAGGTAGATGCCCCCATTGTTTTCCAGGTAGTGCCCCCATTGTTTGCCAGGTAGTGCCCCCATTGTTTGCCAGGTAGTGCCCCCTCTGTTGGCCAGGTAGATGCCCCCATTGCTTTCCAGGTAGTGCCCCCTCTGTTGCCAGGTAGATGCCCCCATTGTTTGCCAGGTAGTGCCCCCTCTGCAGCCAGGTAGTGCCCCCATCGTTAGCCAGGTAGTGCCCCATCGTTAGCCAGGTAGTGCCTCCATTGTTGCCAGGTAGTGCCCCCATTGTTAGCCAGGTAGTGCCCCTCTGTTGCCATGTAGACCCCACATTGTAGCCAGGTAGTACCCCCTTTAGTAGCCAGGTAGTGCCCCCTCTGTTGCCAGGTATTGCCCCCATTGTAGCCAGGTAGACCCCCCATTGTAGCTAGGTAGACTCCCCATTGTAGCCAGACAGTGCCCCCCTAAAACTAATAAAAATAAAATAATAAAATCCACTTACCTGACCAGGCTCCTGCAGAGTGGCCCGCTCCTGGACATCTCCTCAGCAGTGTCACAGGGGAAGTGAGTGCAACCGCGCGTCACTTCCCCTGTGACGCTGACCTGTATGTACGGCGCACAGCGGCGCCGGACATACAGGGGGAGGAGGGAGGAGGGAGTGCTCCCTCCTGCCTCCTCCCTGCTCAGCGAGGTTCCGGGCGGGTGAAGCGGGCGCAGCGCCCGCTTGACCCGCCTGTGAGAACGGACCAGCGGCGCCGGAGTAGCGCACCAGCGCTACTCCGGCGCCGCGGTCATTTAAAGGACTCCTGCCGCCTGCTGGCAACGGGAGGAATGCCAACTCCCCCGGGAGGGCGGGGGGGACCACAAATAGCGGGACCCCCCCGCCAAAAACGGGAGAGTTGGCATGTATGCCCTACTGTGTATGGGGCCCCGGAGCAGACGGATGTCACTGCACCTCTGCTAGACCTACTGTGTATGGGGCCCCGGATGGTGGTGTTGGCTCATTGGACCCTCCAGCAGCTGTGGAGCCCCAGGATGGTGGTGTTGGCTCTATGGACCCTCCAGCAGCTGTGGGAGCCCCTGGATTGTGGAATTGTCTCTTTGGACCCTCCAGCAGCTGTGGAGCCCCAGGATGGTGGTGTTGGCTCTATGGCCCCTCCAGCATCTGTGGAGCCCCTGGATGGTGGTGTTGGCTCTATGGCCCTCCAGCAGCTGTGGAGCCCCAGGATGGTGGGATTGGCGGAAAGGCCCCACCAACAGCTGTGGAGCCCCAGGAGGGTGGTGTTGGCTCTATGGACCCTCCAGCAGCTGTGGTGCCCCTGGATGGTGGTGTTGGTTCTATGGCCCCTCCAGCAGCTGTGGAGCCCCAGGATGGTGGTGTTGGCTCTATGGACCCTCCAGCAGCTGAGGAGCCCCAGGATGGTGGTGTTGGCTCTATGGACCCTCCAGCAGTTGTGGAGCCCCAGGATGGTGGTGTTGGCTTTATCTACCCTCCAGCAGCTCGGGTCTAGATACCTGGGACAACCTACCAGGACCTTATTGAGTCACCCCTAGCTCCTCTAGCTGCTGTCCGTGCTGCACATGCTGGTTACTCTGGATATTAGTTCATTCTTTCTTCTGCCATTTGTAAAATCTGCATGATGACCCCTCCCTAGAGGCGGCTATTATGTCTGGAAGTCAATGGGAAAACGACAGAAAAAAACTGAAAAAGTGGGAACCTGAGAAATACACAATTTCTTCCTCCAAAGACAACACGAGGGGCTGCAAATGTACAATCTTCTCAAAAACTAGAAAGTAATGCTCCAACTGAGCATTGGGGGGCAGCATGATACCATGTGATGGGCGGCTGCATTGGCAGTATGCGGGCAGACAGGGATGTGCTTTAATTAGTTAACATCATAGATGTTCTTGTTTTTACAATGTAAAAAAAATAAATAAATAAAAACCCAACAAATTCTGTCTACAAGAAGACCCCAGGGACAGGAATACAAAACTCCGTACAAGCAAATGCACCGTCCCCTTTGGGGGGATAGATGAGAGATGATGATGATGTTTGTGCGGCGGCGTTCCTCTGTACAGGCGGTGGGCGCATTTACAGTCCTCGCTGCGAGGGAACACAATGGGCGCGTGGATCTGTGCCCGGCACCTACACAAAGCAAGAGAAGCCATTGTGTCTGCAGAGCGAATCCTTCTCTGTGACAAAATGAGGCACAAGGCAGAAAATCTCGAGATTGATGTTGGCTCTACCAAAAAGATGGCCGACTGCTTAAAGGGGAAATGCTGCCTAATGGATCTTGTGGCACGTCAGAAGATGACATTAGTGCAGGTCTAGACCTTCATGCACTGAGAGCGCCACCACACCACTGTGATGCCTCGGACTTCTGTGGTGGTGTTACTTGGTTCCTATGAGGTCTCATGCCTCAAGCGAGGGATATCTTATTAATTGAGCTCACTAGGCAGTTGCCCAGGGCACCATAAGCATAGGGGCTCCAGGTGTCCGATGTACAGTCTGATGCAAAAGTCTTCCTACACCTTGAACTGTTCCTCATTTTTAAATGTTATAGCCACAAACTTAAAAGAAGAAAATCCACGGCACTCCATGAGGTCTTTGCGAATATAGTAATTTTATTCACACATAGGATAAGTTTACAAGGTAGTAGATAAATTTGGCTCTCCATGTTACATATTATGCATAATGAGAGTAATATAGTGGAAATCCCACTCTCCTGTCTCCTGCTCTCACACCCCACCGAATAGATCCTAAAAGGAAGGCCACGTAGGCCGAAATATCAGACCCTGGGATTTCCACTATATTACTCTCATCATGCATTTTTTCTACTACCTCGCATAGAGCTCAAGGAGTGCCGTGGATTTTCTTCTTATTTGGACTGTTATTCTTTCCACTGAGCACCTGAACTCGCACTTAGGTGTGTGGCACCATCACCTCTACAATAAATGTATTTTATGTGATAAAGCAACTCAAAGCAGCAAGTACATGCACAGGCTTTTTAATCAGATCAGGTTTATAGCTGGAATCTTCTAACCCTGAAATGTGGAGGTCTGAACAGACACCTAGAAAGGTAGCATGTAGTGTAGGTTCCCACCTGTATTGCGGTCACCTTGCCGTGGTAGGTGGGCATTTCCAGTTTTCATCAAAAATGTGCACTAAAAACCCCACATTTTTTCATATATTCCATAGTAGCAGAAACGCTGTTCCCAAAAAATTCTTATGTCCTTTTTAACCGTTTTTAGTGCCTATAGCGTGCTACTGATATTGTATTGTCATTAAGATTAAGGTCTGGACTGTGACTGCGCCATTGTAACACATGAATATGCTGTGATGTAAACCATTCCATTGTAGCTTTGGCTGTATGATTGGAGTCGCTGTCCTGCTGGAAGGTGAACCTACACCCCAGTCTCAAGTCTTTTGCAGCCTTTAACAGGTTTTCCTCCAGGATTGCCCAGTATTTACCGTAAATACTCGAGTATAAGCCGAGTTTTTCAGCACAAAAAATGTGCTGAAAAATCCGACCTCAGCTTATATTCGAGTCACTGTCGACGCTTGGGTGCTGCAATGGCCCGGGCGCCGGCAGGGACACTTCAGCTGTATGCGGCTTGTCAGGGAGCGCATATAGCTGATTGCCGAGTCGCTGACAGCATCCGGGCACTTCCGTGGCCCGGGCGCTGTCGGCGATCTCTTCCCCTGCATGCAACTACTCCGGAGCGCATACAGGAGAAGATACCACTGCGAAGCAGAGAACGAGCGCTCCGTGCTCCGCAGTGGACTATGGGCGGCCGCAGAATTGCGGCTGGCTGTCTGGAGTTTCCGGCATAGGCAGCGTGTGCCATCACGCTGCGTGTGCGGCCTGATGACATCACCCGCCTGTGGCGGCAAGAGGAAGGAGTGGAGCGCCCGGGGGCGGAGCGGCGAGGAGGCGGAGCAGCGAGGGACCGAGGTGAATACTGTACTTGTATTATTATTATTATTTTTTTTTAATAACCTTGCCTATAACTACCATGGGGACATGACCCTGCCTATAACTACCTATGGGGACATGACCCTGTCTATAACTACCATGGGGATATGACTGCCTATAACTACCTATGGGGACATGACTGCCTATAACTACCTATGGGGACATGACCCTGCCTATAACTACCATGGGGACATGACCCTGCCTATAACTACCATGGGGACATGACTGTCTATAACTGCCTATGGGGACATGACTGCCTATAACTACCTATGGGGACATGACTGCCTATAACTACCTATGGGGACATGACTGCCTATGGGGACATGACTGCCTATAACTGCCTATGGGGACATGACCCTGCCTATAACTGCCTATAGGGACATATACCTGCCTATGTAATTTTATTGGTATCTATTTTTATTTTTGAAATTTACCAGTAGCTGCTGCATTTTCCACCCTAGGCTTATACTCGAGTCAATAAGTTTTCCAGTTTTTTTGTGGCAAAAGTAGGTGCCTCGGCTTATACTCGAGTATATACGGTAGTTCCATTAATCTTCCCATGAACTCTGAGCCGCTTCCCAATCCCTGTTGAAGCAAAGCCTCCCCCAGCATGAAGTTGCCCCCCAGCAGGCTTCACGGTTGGGATGGTGTGTTCAGGCTGATGTGCAGTGTTTCCTCCATACATAATGTTTGGCATTTAGGTCTCATCTGAACAGAGCCTCTTCTTCCATGTTCTTGCTATGTCCCCTAAATAGCTTTCTGCAAACGGGATTCCTTATGGCTTTCAAAAATGGCTTTCTCACTCTTCCATAAAGGCCAGATCTGTGTAACACATGAATAATAGTTGTCTTGTTGACAGATTCTCCCAATAACAGATTCTCTAATTAGCACTCTCCTTGTCTGAGCTGCCAGTTTAGGTGGACGGCCATGTCTTGGTAGGTTTGCAGTTGTGCCATACTCCTTCCATTTATAGAGGATGGATTGAACAGTGCTCCATAAGATGATCTGAGTTTAAGCTATTTTTTTTTTTTTAAACCTAACCCTGCAATACACTTTCCCACAACTTTATCCCTGAGCGGTCTTTGTTTTCATGAGACTGTTTGTTCACTAATGTTCTTTACAAACCTCTGACACCTTCACAACACATCTGTAGTCATACTGACAATAAATTACATTCAGATGTACTCTATTTACTAATTATAAAGGCAATTGGTCACACTGGACTTTATTTCGGTGTATCCGAGTACAGTGGGCTGAATACATAAGAATGCCACACTTGTCAGTTTGCAAAAATTTGGAAAAGCGTGTATCTTTCTTTTCTTTCTATTTGCTACTTTGTGTTGCTCAATCATATGAAATATTAATGAAATACATTTAAGTTTGTGGCTGTTTCAAAATGAGAAACAGTTCATGAGGTAGGAAAACTTTTGCAACCCATTGTATATCCAAGAGTGGCCCATTAGATGGCATGGGAGCATCCTAGAGCAGGCAGTATGATGACATCACAGGATCGGGCCACCTGCCCTGGGGTTGCTGGAAGAAGCTGGGCATGACTGGGTGTGCCCATGGGTGGTTAGAACATGACATGGTATCATGTTTAGACATAGAGGCATGTGTTTGTGCAGTGCCCACTGCACTGCTATGCCCGGCAGCCCGTAATGCTGTTCAGACAGCCCTGCCTCAATCTACAGTGTTGTATGTAAGTCTTTGTGATGCTTCATGTCTCAGCGGTGAGACTTGGCCATGGTGATGCCTCAGAGTTATGACTGGTTTTTTTTTTTGATACCCTGTGTTTCAATTTTTAGTGCTGGGAATAGGTTTCTGTGATGGCTCGTTCCTCAGCGCTGTAACTTCATTCCTGTGATGCCTCATAACTCTTGCCTCACTATTGGGAATAGGTTTGTTGCATGATGCCCCATGCTCCACTGGCCTGAGTAGGGGTTTGTGATGCCTCATACATTAGTCGGGAGACTGGTTCCTCTGATGCCTCATACCTTTTGCCTTAGTGTTTGGAATAGGTTTAATAGATGTCTCATGCCTCACTTGGTCTAGATTATGCCTCAGTGGTTTGACTTGGTCTAGGTCATACCTTATGTCTCGGTTGTGTGACTGGTCTAGATCATGCCTTACACCTCAGTTGGTCTAAATTATGTCTCATGCCTCAAATATATGATTTCATCAGGATTATGCTTCGTACCTCAATGGTCTAGATAATGCTTCACACCTCAGTGAATTGACCTAATCTGGATTATACCACGTGCCTCAGTGGTATAAATAAATCTGGATTATGTCTCATGCCTCAATTATATAACTTGGTCTGGATTATGCTGCAGTGGTGTGATTTGGTCTGGATTATGCCTCAGTAATATAATTTGCTCTGGATTATTTCTTATGTCTTGGTTCCTGTGATGCCTCATGTCTCAGTGATATGGTGTGGTATTAATTATCCCTCAAGCCTCAGTGGTATAAATTGGACTAGATTATACCTCAGGCCTCAGTTGACTTGGTCTTTATTATACTTCATGCCTCAGTAGCGATATTTAATCTGGATTATGCCTCATGAGTGATGTATCTTGGTTCCTGTGATGCCTCAGTGATGTATATTGGTTCCTCTGATGCCTCAGTGATATATCTTGGTTCCTCTGATGCCTCAGTGATATATCTTGGTTCCTGTGATGCCTCAGTGTTATATCTTTGTTTCTGTGATGCCTCAGTGATATATCTTGGTTCTTGTGATGCCTCAGTGATATATCTTGGTTCCTGTGATGCCTCAGTGATATATCTTGGTTCCTGTGATGCCTCAGTAATATATCTTGGTTCCTGTGATGCCTCAGTGATATATCTTGGTTCCTGTGATGCCTCAGTGATATATCTTGGTTCCTGTGATGCCTCAGTGATATATCTTGGTTCCTGTGATGCCTCAGTGATATATCTTGGTTCCTGTGATGCCTCAGTAATATATCTTGGTTCCTGTGATGCTTCAGTATTATATCTTGGTTCCTGTGATGCCTCAGTGATATATCCTGGTTCCTGTGATGCCTCAGTGATATATCCTGGTTCCTGTGATGCCTCAGTGATATATCTTGGTTCCTGTGATGCCTCAGTGATATATCTTGGTTCCTGAGATGCCTCTGTGATATACTTGGTTTCTGTGATGCCTCAGTGATATATCTTGGTTCCTGTGACGCCTCAGTGATATATCTTGGTTCCTGTGATGCCTCAGTGATATATATTGGTTAGTGTGATGCCTCAGTGATATATCTTGGTTCCTGTGATGCCTCAGTGATATACCTTGGTTTCTGTGATGCCTCAGTGATATATCTTGGTTCCTGGGATGCCTCAGTGATATATCTTGGTTCCTGTGATGCCTCAATGATATATCCTGGATCCTGTGATGCCTCAGCGATATGTCTTGGTTCCTGTGATGCCTCAGTGATATATCTTGGTTCCTGTGATGCTTCAGTGATATATCTTGGTTCCTGTGATGCCTCAGTGATATATATTGGTTCCTGTGATGCCTCAGTGATATATCTTGGTTCCTGTTATGCCTCAGTGATATGTCTTGGTTCCTGTGATGCCTCAGTGATATATCTTGGTTCCTGTGATGCTTCAGTGATATATCTTGGTTCCTGTGATGCTTCTGTGATATATCTTGGTTCCTGTGATGCCTCAGTGATATATTTTGGTTCTTGTGATGCCTCAGTGATATGTCTTGGTTCCTGTGATGCCTCAGTGATATATCTTGGTTCCTGTGATGCTTCAGTGATATGTCTTGGTTCCTGTGATGCCTCAGTGATATATGTTGGTTCTTGTGATGCCTCAGTGATATATCCTGGTTCCTGTGATGCCTCAGTGATATATCTTGGTTCCTGTGATGCCTCAGTGATATATCCTGGATCCTGTGATGCCTCAGTGATATATCTTGGTTCCTGTGACGCTTCAGTGATATATCTTGGTTCCTGTGATACCTCAGTGATATATTTTGGTTCTTGTGATGCCTCAGTGGTGGAAATAGTTTTTAAAGGCTTATGAATATTGGTTAAGTTTATTTTGTACTACATGACCTGTTTCACGTCTTGAACGTCTTGTTTTGGAGCCTCAATTAAAGGTCCCATCAGAAATTATAGAAAAACAGCACAATAAGAAACACAAGTCATGGACAAGAGGGGCGCCGTGCCTAGATGAAAGGAGCTTTTCCAGTAAACCCGTGTATTAACTAATGCTAGTCTTTGATTTAAATATTTTATACAGGGGATAGTGCAGGCCCCAAGCTTCATGTGGAGGACAGCGGGGACATAACAGCCTCAGCAGCTGTTTTGGGGGCATGAGGTTGAGGGAGGAAGTCAAAAAGGACCCGATGTGTGATAGAGCAATAATTCTAATAATAATTCACCAGTTTAGTCAGAAGGCAGAGAGCCCAATTTTTTGCACATATAGAAAAAAGTAACTAATACATAACTTTTAGTTCATAAAAAATAAAAGAATTAAATGGTTAAAACCATGATCCCAGCAATTTGGATTAAATTTAAATGGCGATCCTACCATATGACTTAAAGGGGTTGTCTCACTACAGGAATCGCTGCTTTTTATGTAAAAGATCTTGCAAAAACAAGTCACTTTGCAATATGTGTCCATTAACAGTGTCCTACCTATTCCTAGATATTCCTAGATATCCCCTCTTGTATGGCCTGCATCAGCTCCTCAGGTTGCTATAGCTACAGACCTGTTTGATCTCTCATGATAGGCTGTCAGCACTGGTCGCTATAGCTATAGACTTGTTTGATCTCTCCTGATAGGCTGTCAGCACTGGTTACTATAGCTACAGACCTGGTCGATCTCTCCTGGTAGGCTGTCAATACTGGTTGCTATAGCTACAGACCTGTTTGATCTCTCCTGATAGGCTGCCAGCACTGGTTGCTATAGCTACAGACCTGGTTTCTACTGCAGCCTAGTGGAAACCAGTAAACACGCCCCTGAATTCAAAATGAAAACAGGACTGAGGTGAGAGGAATCAATGTAGTGAGACAACTTCTTTAAATCTAGTTAGAGTGCAGCTACACTATATATCAATTAGAACTTTACTTTTGTTAGGGCCCGTTTACATGGCAATGGACAAATACCGGTCGGTTTATCCTGTTTTAGTGTCGTCCCCACGGCCACGGGGAGGACAGCTTTTCTTCGCGATGAGCGGAGAAAAGCCCTCCTCCTTCCCATTCACATCCCCCTATTCTGTCCGAAAACTGGACGGAAGAATGTGCATGCACAATGTCTTTCAGGCGGCCCACGGTTTGATATACCACCGATTGGAAAACCCGTGCAGTGGGGACTGCTACACGGGTTTTCCATAGAAGCCCATTGTGCTCGTTTGTGGCCAGTTTTTCAGCCGGTCTGCAAAACCACAAACCGTCTGAAAAACCAACTGCAAACCCGGGACAAGCCCTTATTAATAGTGCTGCAACATTGTTGCTCTTGGTGACACAATATTACAGTATTATTATACTTTGTCAGGCAGTAGCTGAGATTGTGGTTTAAACCATTTGAGCGTCTTAATTGCTATGAATTAAAAGTTATGTATTAGTAACGCTTTTTCAGTATGTGGAAAAAATAGTGAATTATTCCGAGGTTAAGGGCCCATTCAAGTGAAAGAATATTGATCGTTTTCTGCAGAGAATAACAAATAGGTGGTGTCTGCTGTGTAGGGCTTCTATGTGGTTCTATGGGGGGTTGTCCCCAAGGCACAGGTTACTTGTTTATATTTTTAGACGGTTTGTGGTTTTAGAAACCATCTGAAAACTGACATGCAATTCTCCCCCATAGACTTCAATAGAAAATCCATGCAGCAGTCCTCACTGCACGGATTTTCCGCCAGACAGTTTTTTTTTACACCGCCGTTGGTCCGAAAAACATAGAACATGTTCATTCTTCCGCCCAGTTTTCGGGCAGAACAGGAACATGTGAAGGGGGAGTGCTTGAATCCACAAACCACACACAAAAGCCGCCGCCCTCCATGCCAGGAAATCTGACCGGTATTTGGTCTTTGCCGTGTAAATGCACCCTTATTTATATCTTGAATTATGTCTTGATTTAATCAGGTCCTGGTGGTTCATACATCTAGTACTGCATGGTGGTACATTTACAGTCCATACATTTGATTCAAACCAGGAAAAAAATCTGCACATAAGCTCCAGATAAAACTGCCCGTGCCCGAACCTCGCTGGGTTTCAGGCTGCTGCTGTGGGCTCTTCAGGTGTATGTGTGTCCGCTGGGTGCACATACAGCTGAGGGCTTTCATGGAGCACAAAGCGAGTGCTCCCTTCTCCGCAGGCCACTCCAGTTAGCTACACACAGGCCTGTGACCCACCGGAGTGTCTCGGCACAGGCAGTGTGATTACGTCACCCGATGCCTATGCCGGCAGGAAGACTGAGCCGAGCGGGAGCTACATTGAGCGGAGGAAAGGTGAGTACTGGTATTTTTATATTTATTTAGCCACATTACCTAATAATATGCATACTGGCGGCATATTACCTAATAATTTGTATACTGGGGGCATATTAAATGATTATATGTATACTGGGGACCATATCACCCGCCTAGCGATACACTGGGGGCCATATTATTTGCCTAGATATACACTGGGGGCCATATCACCCGCCTAGCTATACACTGGGGGCCATATCACCTGCCTAGTTATACACTGGGGACCATATCACTCGCCTAGCTATACAATGGGAGCCATATTACCTGCCTAGCTATACACTGGGGGCCATATCACCTGCCTAGCTATACACTGGGGACCATATCACCCGCGTAGCTATACAATGGGAGCAATATTACCTGCTTAGATATACACTGGGGACCATATCACCCGCCTTGCTATACAATGGAAGCCATATTACCTGCCTAGATATACACTGGGGACCATATTACCTGCCTAGCTATACACTGGGGACCATATTACCTGCCTTGCTATACACTGGGAATCATATTACCTGCCTAGCTATACACTGGGGACCATATTACCTGTCTAGCTATACACTGGGGCAGGGGCGTCGCTAGGCAGTTTTATCCGGGGCTCGTGCCCCGGATAAAATGCCTGCTGCCCCGAATGTCTCAGTCCCCGGCCAGCCCACATACACTACAGTAGCGCAGCGCCGCATTGTTGTTCACAGTAAATGCGGCGCCGGACACTACTACTCGGCGCTCACTAGCTCCGCTGCCGGCTCGGGGGCTTTCTGTATGTTACTGCGCACTGCGCAGGGTCGGGGGAGAGCGGTGCTTCAGCAAGTCTAGGAGCGCCGGCGCCTAGCATGCTCCTCCTCAGTAAATGAGTGCCCCGCGCAGAGCAGCCGTCAATAACAGGTTTATTTTTTAGTTGGGCTGGGGCTGGGCAGGCTCAGGCTGGATGAAATAAATCTTCTTACGTGTTGTGGAGCAATATAATTTAACTGAAGAATAACTATCAGCTCGTGGGTTACTCTGACCCACAGAGCTGACAGGCTAAGGTTAAATTGATAAGCTTTATTGGTAAAATATACAATGAAGACCCTAAGACCAGATCAAATTAACTGTAGTCAGGGTAACCCACGAGGCTGACAATCGTCTACAGTTATATTGATTAGATCCGAGGGTCAGCATTGCATATTTGACCCATAAAGCCGATCAATTTAACTGTAGACTGTCAGCTCTGTGGGTCGGGGTAACCCACAGAGGCCCACAGACTGGGGGGACTATGCCTTCCTATTTACTGTGGGAAACCTGTGTCTACCAATATACTAGGGGGAGCAATGCCTAGCTATATAACTGAAGGGACCTATGCCCTTTAATGTGGGGGCCTGTCCCGAGCTATATATACTGGGGGGAACTATGCCTACCTATGAATGGGGGAACTATGCCTACCAAGTATTGGGGGGAGCTATGCCTACCTATGTATGGGGGGGACGTATTCCTACCTATATACTGAGGGATCCAATGCCTCCCTATTTTATGGGGGGACCTATGCCTCCCTATGTATTGGGGGGACCTTTGCCTCCCTTTATTTATTGGGGGGCCCTATCCCTACCCATGTACTGGGGGGACCTATGCCTATCTATGTACTGGGGGGACCTATGCCTACCTAAATACTGAGGGGATCCATGCCTACCTATGTACTGGGGGGGGACATATGCCTACCTATGTATTGGGGGACCTATGCATACCTATGTTTTGGGGGGGACCTATGCCTCCCTATGTACTGGGGGGCCCTATGCCTACTAGGTATTGGGGGGACCTATGCCTACTATGTTTTTGGGGGGGGGACCTATGCCTATCTATGTCCCTGGGGGGACCTATGCCTACCTATATATGTGGGGACCTATGCCTACCTATGTACTGGGGGGACCTATGCTTACCTATATACTGGGGGGACTTATGCTTACCTATATACTGGGGGACCTATGCCTACCTATGTACTGGGGGACCTATGCTTACCTATGTATTGGGGGGACCTATGCCTATCTATGTACTGGGGGGACCTATGCCTACCTATAGAAGTGGGGACCTCTGCCTCCTATATGTACTGGGGGACCTATGCTTACCTATATACTGGGGGGACTATGCTTACCTATATACTGGGGGGCCCTATGCTGACCTATATACTGGGGGACCTATGCCTACCTATGTACTGGGGGACCTTTTGCTTACCTATATACTTGGGGAATTTTGCTTACCTATATTACTGGGAGAACTATGCCTACCATGTACTGGGGGGACCTATGCCTTGATTTATGGTGTGGACCTAGGCCTAGCTATAAACTGGGGCCACCTATGCCTACATATAGACTAGGGGGACCTTTGGTTACCTAGACATTGGGGGATTTATGTCTACCTATATATGGGGGGTTTACTGTGCCTTCCTATATTCTGGTGGACCTATACCTCCCTCTATACGTTGGGACCTATGTCTATTTTATATGGGGAGCCTATTTCTACCTACAATGCTGAAGGGAACCCATGCCTACCTACATACTGGGGGGGGAACCTTATCCCTACCAAACTACGGGGGTCCTAAATAATGGCTTACTTATCTCCCCTACTTGGGAATCTATAGATATCCAACCTACTCGGAAAACTTATATACTGATCAACCTAATAGGGACCTTATAACCTACCAATCTACTAGGGGACCTTTATAACTCCCTACGGGGGGACCTAATTATCCACCAGCCTACTGGGAGGCACCAATTTTAATACCTTCTATTGTTGGGGGCCTATAAAACTACCACCCACCCAGTGAAGGGACTTATTTACCTTCCTAGCTATTAAAAGTGCCTACCTACTTGCTTGGGGACCTATATTTTCTACCTACTTACTGGGGGGATTACTGGGGGACTTACCTGGGGCTGGCCTACCTGTCTATTTTGAGGGGGACCTATATAGACCTAATCATACTGTTGGGGGGGAGGGGGGGAGTTTATACCTCCTTACCATCTGGGGGCTTATATAGCTATAAAGGAAAAAATGGTTGACTCCTCAACCTCACAGCAGGCGCTTGGCTTTTCTATCAAGGAAAGCAGGTTGCTGTGGAGGATGGGGGGGAAAAACCCTGATTTTGGCCCCCCATTAGGTAGGTTAGGTATTTAACCACCCACCCCCGGTAGGTATTTTAGGTGCTTGGGAAAGTGAGTATTCTAAATGTTTGTGTGGTAAATTCTGCAGAGCGAGTTTGGGGGCCGGGAGAATTTATCATGGCGGTCTGGGCTGATTGAGAAGAAAAAAGAAAAGAGAATGACTCCAATCAGAAGACGTCTCCTGTAAGTTTACTTTATTAACTGCACTGTGATCACTTATATGTCTGCAAAGCCTACATGCAGCTAGTTTTACCACTACTTGGTCACGTTTGATAGTGATTATATATCGCCAGAGCACCCGTTTAGAGTTGGTAGTCACATGTACTTATTGTATTTGTTTATGGTCGACAGTATTATTTGGGCCTTTAAACAGTAATATTATTGGATCTTGGTATTGTAGGATTTTTTTTTAGTAACAATCATACATTGGTATATTTTTTTCCATGTTTTAGGTGTGATATTGGGTACCTGTTTTGGGCTGTTATTTAGGGGTATTACTGTGTCATATATTTGGTGAGAGCTTTTGAAAAAAGTTTTTGTCAGTGCTGATTCTCATACTACACTGCACTGCTGAGGTAATCTAAAGGATCTATGTGGACTATGTGGAAATTAAACTGACAGGAACATACACTATTCTGTAAAAATACATCATGCCACAGTTCACGATGTGGCATAAAAAGTGCCGTGTGAACCCATCACCATTGAGCAAAACATGACACAGAGGGCTCGGGCCCCGGATGTTTTAGGACCCTAGCAACGCCCCTGCACTGGGGACCATATTACCTGCCTAACTTTACACTGGGGACCATATTACCTGCCTAGCTATACACTGGGGACCATATTACCTGCCTAAACTATTTCACTGGGGACCTTATTACCTGCCCAGCTATACACTGGGGACCATATTACCTGCCTAGCAAACACTGCGGACCATATTACCTGCCTAACTTTACACTGGGGACCATATTACCTGCCTAGCTCTACACTGGGGACCATATTACCTGCCTAGCTATACACTGGGGACCATATTACCTGCCTAGCTATACACTGGGGACCATATTACCTGCCTAGCTATACACTGGGAACCATATTACCTGCCTAGCTATACACTGGGAACCATATTACCTGCCTAGCTATACACTGGGGACCATATTACCTGCCTAGCTATACACTGGAAACTATATCACCTGCCTAGCTATACACTGGGAACCATATTACCTGCCTTGCTATACACTGGGGCCATTTTACCTGTCTAGCTATACACTGGGGACCATATTACCTGCCTAGCTATACACTGGGGACCATATTACCTGCCTAGCTATACACTGGGGGCCATATCGCCTGCCTATAAACCTACCTAATATGGACCTATAAAGGAGCTCCCCATCCCCTACAGCAGGCTCCTGGATTCTCTGTCAAAGAAAATCCAGTTGCTGGATGGGGCATCACCATGCTTTCCTGTATAAACCCCCATTAGGAAGGGCGTTATAAACCCCCCCAGTAGGTCTGTACATATAAAGGTACTGGAAAAGTAATGATTCTAAAATGTTTGTGAGGTAAATTCTTCAGAGACGAGTGGTGGCCAGGAGAAGTCATCATGGCGGTCTGGGCCGGATGAAGAAGAGAAGGGAAAGTGAACAACTCTGATCAGAAAATACGTCTTCTGTGAGTCACTAAATGTAACTTCAGTGTAATCACTAATATTTCTGCAGAGCCTACATACAACTAGTATCTACCACTATATGGTCACTGTATAGCGTTAATATACACTGGTAGCTACCACTATTTGGTCACTGTATGAAGGTAATATACAGTCTGAAGAGCTTGTGTACACTGGTAGCTACCACTATATGGTCACTGTATGGAGGTAATATACAGTCTGAAGAGCCTGTGTACACTGGTGTCTACCACTATATGGTCACTGTATGGAGGTAATATACAGTCTGCAGAGCCTGTGTACACTGGTGTCTACCACTATATGGTCACTGTATGGAGGTAATATACAGTCTGAAGAGCCTGTGTACACTGGTGTCTACCACTATATGGTCACTGTATGGAGGTAATATACAGTCTGCAGAGCCTGTGTACACTGGTACCTACCACTGTCTGGTCACTGTATGGCATTAATACATGTCTTCAGAGCCAGTGTACAACTGCTAGTCACGTAGTTGGCCACGTTCGGCCATGGTCTGGCAGGATTATTTTAACCTTAAAGGGGTTTTATCGTTACAAAGATCATGTCTCAGATTATGGGGACAGTAAAAATAAGCACTTTTGTAATTGGGTTGCATTACCTCTGTCACTTGGTTTAGCAGATATGAGCTTCTCTTTAAATCTGTATTCTATTTCTGCTGTTGCTGGGTCAGAACGCCCCCGGGTCGATTCTCATACCCTAGACACGCCCCCTGCACTGTGATTGGCTGGCTGACATTTCATTCAGCCTGTTGGGATACGCCCCTAGACAGGAAACGCCCCGGCCACGCCCCCTGCGCTGTGATTGGCTGCTTGCACACTCTGTGTTTACTCTGAGCTGTTAAAATCGATAGTGAAACCAAGGTCTGCTGGCTCTATGTACATCTCCCAGCTTTAGGGTCAATGTTCTGGGCAATTACTGGCTGTTTAATGGGCTTTTGCCAAGAGGTTGATTAACCTCCTCACAGATCCAGTCCTTAAGCTGCTACTTGGAAAAGAAGGCGTTCTGTTCCTCAGATCAAATGCAAGCCCCGCCTCCTTATGACGTCATCACCTGTAGTGTATAACATAAGGATTCAACACTGTGTCTGTATAAGCTGCTTGTGTAGTGCAGTGCTTAGGTGATCAGGTCTGCAAGACAGAGGTTAGGAGTTCAAACCCCATCAGTAGTTTTTTTTCTTTTTTTCTTTTATAAATTGTACACATATGTAAAGATATGAAAATATATGTGTAGACATCTATAATTTTATTCATATACACACACAAAGCTCCCCTATATAGTGTCCTATCCTTGCAGTCACACCAAGCACTTCCAACATATGTGATACAATGCATATATTCTGGGGGATGAGAAGATATAGGGGAGCTATGTATGTGTATATATATCATTTTAGAGATTAACATATAAATTTTTTTTGGTCTCTCTACATATGTGGAGAATTTAGGGGGAAAAAAAAATATACCCTGTGAGGGATTAGAACTCCAAACCCCTTCGTTGTAAAAGCAATAGTCTACCGCTAGACCATCAGCCCAAGTCAGTTACTAGCTGAGCAGGGCCTTCTCTCAAAGCTGATTTGCTTCTCCCCCTATTGTTTTCACTCACATGTCATTGACAGCAAGCAGAGATCTTTACTTGAAGCTGACATTTGTAGTTGAGTAAAGATCTCTGCCTGTTGTCAGTACAATTTGGATGAACACCACTAGAAGTAACAGCTGCTGGCTTTCAGCATCATTTGTGTGTAAACTAAGACATATGACAGTTGCTTGCTGGAGTTTGGAGCCTCAAGGCTGCAGACATAAGCATGCAGGAGGCTACAGAGCTGTTATATCCAGACAACCTTCTGCATCCCCTGCTTTAAACAAAATGATGATGTCACAGTTCTTCAGTGAGGGGAGACACGCCTCCTAGGAGGAGAGACACGCCTGCTGACAGGAGAGACACGCCCCTGGATTTCAAACTCAATCTGAGAAAATTAGCTGAACAGCACGAGCAGCTCAAACGATAACACCCCTTTAAGTAGTAATAGTTTTGGGTCTTGGTTTTGTAGGAGTTTTATTTTAGTAACAAAAATACGTCTGGTATATTTGCTCCATGTATAGGTGGATTATTTGGTGTCTGTTATTTATAAGGTATTACACTGTCATACGGAGGGGAGTGCTTTTGAAAATGCTAATTTGTCAGTGACTGCTGAGGAGATGGGCAGGATCTATGTGAAATACGCAACAAATTAGTGACAGGAACAGAAGTTTTTTCTCTGTAAAAACACATGCCATAGTTCACAATGTGGCATGAAAAACGCAGTGTGAACCCAGCCCTACTGAGCAAAATGTAACACAAAGGGCTTGCACCCCGGATGTTTTAGCGCCCTAGCAACGCCCCTGCTTTCACCTGACAGGTAAATTCTCAGTCATGGGCTGATTATTTCATGTGCCGCCCGTCCTGCGTTGCACTTAGGCGTTGTTATTCCTGCTCCTCTCTGCTCATTGCTGCCGGATTGAACTTGCAGCCGTCTCCTCGTTTTCTAGACTCTTGTTCTCGGGAAGTCTGCGGTTTGTTGACAACACTTTTTTTTTTTTTACTTGTTTGTAAATGACTTTTACAAACCGAGGGTGACGAGGCCGACGCAAGATGGAAAAGCTGATTTTTGTCTTGTGAGTCATTTTGCATTTTTCCAAACCAGGGAAGAGCAGAAATTGCTAAACTCACAGCTCTATGATATTCAGAGTCAGTCGGGGCCGAGCTTCCGAAAAAACCAGTGAGCTCAGCTGATTATAAAGGATTGTGCACGGAAATACACAGCAAATAGGATCTGAAATATTTACACCCTCTCAGGATGAATCAAAAAGTTCCTTCTCTGAAAACTTGCATCAAACATTGACCTTTATATTGAGACCAAGGATAATTCCGACCGATGCAGCTCTGTCGTAGGTCACTATTGATGTGCTTGTGTAGTACCTCAGGAGATATCACATGAGGCAGGGGTCAAAAACTTGGTAAATGGGCCGCACATAGAAAATATTTGAGGCTGACGGATGGCATTCCGCTTATATTCAAATCAATGCTAAATTATTGTCCGTGTCGTTATGCACGCAGCAATGTCAAATGTCTACAATTTATTCATTTTTTAAAATTTTTTGGGCATGGCAAGCATTTCAGCTGGGGCGAGGGTGCAGCCTATTGTGCTACAGTGTTGATCCAGAGGAAGGAAATGTCTCCAGAAACTTCTCCAGAGAACCAGGTCACTATAACTTGTTATATTATTACATCTAGAAATGTATCCAGACCCTTTTCCAGAATACTGGTCACTATAACTTGTTCTATTATTACATCTAGAAAAAGTATCCAGACCCCTTTTCCCGAATCCTGGTCACTATAACTTGTTATATTATTACATCTAGAAATGTATCCAGACCCTTCTCCAGAATCCTGGTCACTATAAGGCTATGTTCACACGGCTTAACTGCGGGACGTAATTACGCCCCGCAATTACACCGTGTGGCCGGGGTCGGGGCGGGAGCGGGGGAGCGAGCGGGGGGTCGGCACTTCGCCGGCCCATAGACAATCATTACTAGCGGCGCGTATACGCCGCTAGAAAGTGACATGTCAATTATTTCCCCCCGCGGCGTATTCGTCGAGCAGGGAGAGGAGACGTAATCCATAGTATTCTATGAGAACTGTGGATTACCGTAATGACCAGGACGTTTTCAGCCCGTAATAGGCGCCTCCGGCGCGTAATTACATCTAGAAATGTATCCAGACCCTTCTCCAGAATCCCGGTCACTATAACTTGTTCTATTATTACATCTAGAAATGTATCCAGACCCTTCTCCAGAATCCTGGTCACTATAAATTGTTATTTATTTCATCTAGGAAATGTATCCAGACCCTTCTCCAGAATCTGGTCACTATAACTTGTTATATTATTACATCTAGAAATTTATCCAGACCCTTCTCCAGAATCATAGTCACTATAACTTGTTCTATTATTACATCTACAAATGGATCCAGACCCTTGTTGAACTCTGTGAGTTCACCAGGGCAAGTTCCTCTGGCAGAGAGTTCCACAGTCTCATTGCTCTTACAGTAAAGAAAACCCTTTCTTGTTTATGTGAAACGTTTTTTCCCCTTGTTCTTTGTTTAAAACTAGGGAAAGAGATTTTGGAGAGATT
>JAODAL010015333.1:0-84266 GCA_025379985.1 Phyllomedusa bahiana | reverse complement strand
TCATGGCAATGGAGTATATCAGATAGATTCTACAGAACTGTGAGTTTGTATCTCTATTTTATTATTACATATATAGTTACATCTGTTTGCTTTGATTATATTTGGGATACTTGCGGCATTTTACCCTTTGTACCGCAATTGTGTGATAGTATGAACACCTAATACTTTGTCAGTGTTTGTGACTATTTAAGGCCTATATTAAGTACTTTAGGGTGTATACATAAACCATCTTAGTAGCTATTTTTTGGGGGCCATTACTTCAAATATTGTTTCAATTGTTGGGTATTTTAATACATATCGATTAAAAATTATTGTTTTATGGAAATTTTTTTCTTTGTTTTTCTGTGAGACAGTGGTTAATAAGATTCCTGCTATCTATTTTTCTGTGCGCAATTACATATCATTTGATGCCTTATGTGATTTGAAATAAAAAACTGAAGAACATGTTAATTCTATGCGTGTAATGTGTGTTGTATGCGTGTAATTTTACAATGGAAAGTCAATAGGAATTGAAAAAATGCACCAAATTACGTATAACGCTTTAAAAAGTGTATCAAATACAGTGAAGTTCTGTGTACTGAAAACTGCATGAAAGAATGTGTCAAAAATAAATGACAATAAAAGCACCAAAGACGCATCAAATTAAGATAAAGCACATTAAAATGCATAAAACGATGCATGTTTCCACCATGAAATGCTTATTTCGGTGCAACATGTTACATAATGCGATTGCCAGGGATATCCTGCTAAACTTATGTTCTCTTGTCCTCTCATATCGGCTCCAGCACTGCGCCTTCCTTACCCTCCGCTGGTTTTCTGTTATCTTCTGGTCTTCTGACAAGCAAGATGTCACCGCTGAATGGCTGCAGTGATCATCTACCATTGACTGACATCACAGTTCATAAGTAAGTGCTACGATGACTCATGTGGCACATAACTGCTGCAGTGGTGATGCCCCATTTGTCAGAAGATAACAAGACCAGCAGAGGGTGAGGATGGTACATCACTGGCTCTAAAGGGGGAGGAGAGGTGAGTAAGGTTTTTTCTTTTTAAAAGAGTCAGCAGTATGCTATTAACCCCTTCCTGACAGCCAGTTATAATAACATGGCTCTTCAATTTTATTTTTCCATCTACATATCAGGATTTGTTTTCTGTAGTTCAAGATGTACCTTTTAATGGTACCATTGACAGTACCATATGATATACTGGGAAACTGAAAAAAAGTTAAGTGAAAGTGAGCGCCATTTTCTGCGACCAATAACATTTTTGCACTTGCACTCATAGACCTGTGTAAGGGGCATTTTTTGTGGGCTGAAGTGAACTTTTTATTGGTAACATTTTGAGATGGATGCGACCTTTGTGATCACTTTTATTACAATTTTTAGGGGACCTGAAATGACCAAAAAAACACAGTTTTGCCTATGTGGTCAGCATACGGGTCAGCATACGGGATAAATTATGTAATATTTTAATAGATCAGACTTTTTCGGATGCAGTGATACCAAATATGTGTAACTTTGTTATTGTTTATTTTTATTTGTAAAATGGCAAAAGGGGGGAGTGTTTTAAACTTGTACTTTGAGCCCCCCTTGGGTGCTTGACCACTACGGGGTGCAATAATGTGTACACAATACTAAATCATGTATAAACAATACTAAAGGGTGTACAAAGATATCAGGAAGTAGTAAAACCTGTGATCTTGCCACAGGGACTCCGAACAGAGTGAGAAATGGTATGCAGCATCATTTCACGTTCATTTTGAGGCTGCCATTGCTGCGTCATCTAAGGAATTAAACAGCATGGAATGGGGCCAGCTCCATTTTGTGCTGATACCGGTGGGTGTCAGTTGTAATTAGCAGCTGGCACCCACCGCCTGTGTTGCAGGTCTACACAGCCACTTAGTGACAGTGGGACATAACTTTATACCCAGCGTTGTTAAGGGGTTAACATTTATTCCCACTTGGGTACGTGACCACTGGGGGCTTGATTGTACAATCTTCTACATTGTATAAACAAACAAGGGTGTACAAAGATGGCAGTTCTATTAGTTCATGCTTCCGGTACTCTGCAATCTCGGTGCTCATCATTTCTCATTCATTTAGATGCCACGGTTAAGCAGCAGGGATTGGAGCCGACTCTGTTCGCTGCTGCGGGTGTCAGCTGCAGGTAACAGACAACACTAGCCTCATATGTAGCAGCCTTACTGGGTAAGTCTGCTACATAGGAACTTGCCAATAACAGGGGTGTAACTAGAGAAGCTTATGGATGGGGCCATCCTAACCGACCACGAACATTTACCAGGACCTCTTAATAAGCCATGCACTTACTAGATAATACAAGGAATGGTTAACTCACCATATATATCACCATCATACTGCTACCAAACAAATCCACTACACCAAGACCAACATTACCAAACATTACATTACTAATAACGCTACTACAGAAGGATCTGGTTATACTGCCAGAACACAACCACAATTTGCCACCACATAGTGACTGAATAATACCCTTATACTATTATGAAAAAAAGATCGGGTCTACAAAGCCCAATTAAAATGCCATATATGCCATTTTGTGGTATATACCAGTACACAAGCTCTGCAGACTTATCTTACCTCCATACAGTGACCATACAATGGTAGATACCAGTGTACCCAGGCTCTGCAGGCTGCATATTATTGCCATATAGTGATCTATGAAACTTCTCTATGTAATCATTTGACCACTTTATATTACATAGCAATGTATTGCTGCATTGTTATATATGATGCCTTTTGACATACAGCCCATCTGGCAGAACAAATTTTTGGTTCTGAAAGGGCATAAAGGGCCCCTTACTTTATTACATCTGTTTAAGGGGGGGATATAGAAGGAAATCAATGAAATCACTATATTCTGTAGTACAAGTGATTGCTTTAGGGACCAGAAAGTACAGTGAAATAATAAAATGTTTAAAAACATATATAAAGAAAAACCTTTTTCCCATTTTTGATATAAAAATAAACAATAAAAAGTATTAACATAATAATATCCAATGCCAGATTAGCATTTTCTAGTCATTCCTCCTCCTAGAAAAAAAAGTGGAATAAAAAGTGATCAAAAAGTCATAATATACTTCAAATTTGTACCAATAAAGCTACATTTCACTATGCAAAAAATGAGCTATCAAACAGCTCTAACAGTGTAAAACTAAAAGTTATTGGTCTCAAAGAATGTTCTATTTTGTTAAAGAATTTAATCATACCTAAAACCATATAACTTTAGTATTCCTGGAATTGTACCGACCCGCAGAACAAAGATGATATGTCATTTCTACCACATGGTGAAAATGAAACGCCCAAATAACTGCACCATGGTATTATTTCGAATTCTGCCCCACAAATAACACAACTATGTAGATAGAAAAAATAAGTTATGGCTCTTGGAAGCCGGGGATTATTAACACTAAAACAAAAGAACTGTGACCCCCACCAATGGCATGTGACCGCTGCATCCGATTGGTGACTGCAGTGGTGACTTTCTGTCTGGCTAGAGCGACCGAACGGGAGGGCAGCACCATTGGATCTGAAGTGAGGGGAGTTGTGAGTATATAACCTTTTTTATTTTATCATGCCATCAGTATGCTGAAAAGACTTTGCTGAAATTAAACGGACAAGGGTTAACGAGAAGAACCTTCTTTTTCCCCCCTCTCACTAAGGTAGCAAGGTCTGCAGCAGCAGAATCCTGTGGCAATTACTGGCAAGGGACACAAGAGGAGGAGAGAGAAACTGAAGCAGTCGTATCTTGTAATACTGCGGGCCTTCCTACCTCAGGGGCCCAGTTGCAAGTGTGACTGCAGCAACCCCTATAACTACGCCACTGTTTTTCTGTATATGGGGTAAAAATTCCCCTAATCCACACACACTCTGGGCTGCTTAGTACTGATGAAATAGAGGAGAGACAACCATTTTTCTTAGTCTAAGGTAACCCTGGATAACATAAAGCCAGCGGGTCGCTTGCAGCTCGCCAAAGGATTTTTAGCAGCCCACTCACAGGAATACAAAAGGGCAATGCCAGGCGGTTCGGGAATGATGTTGGGAGGTCCCAGGCAGGCTAGAGACATTCTGACAGCGTTCACAGTTGACCTGGGGGCATTCATTGGCATCTTTAGCCCCCCACCTCCTACCAAGTTGTGCAGGTCTAGTTTAGGAATTTAGGGCCACATGTATGAACCTGTTTAGGCCTAAAACTCCCTTTTTACCCATAGTAACCTATCAGCAAAAGAGTGAGTTTTAGACCTAAACATGTTCATACATATGGCCCAGGGGCGTAACTAGAGAAGCCAGGGCCCCAAAGCAAACTTTTGGATGGGGCCCCTACGCCCCCCCCCCCCCCCCCCTCGCCCACCTCCCTGACCATGACCATGCACCAGGACATGCTGTTAGATAATATAGATAATACAAGGGGTAAATACCTCACCATACATCTCACTATTATATTGCTACCAAACAAATCCACTATACCAAGACCAACATTACCAATAACACTACTACATATGGAACTGGATTATACCGCCAGAACATGTCCACAAATTACACGTAGTGACTGAATAATACCCCTACACTATTACTGATCAGAAACACAAAGACCCAATAGTCCCCCGCCATATACTGACCATATAGTGGATATATACTAGTGAAACACAGGCTCTGCAGACTGTATATAACCACCATACAGTGCCAAATTTTTAGTGGTAGAAACCAATGTACACAGCTCTGTAGAAATATAATGGTTTTACAGTCTTGTGACTCACAGGTGACGTTTTTCTGACAAGTCGTTGACTTTCCCTTTTGTTCTGCATCCGGTCCAGTCCGCCATCATGATGACAATCTCCCGACCACTTGTCCCTGCAGTTTTAAGACAAAAAATATCTCAGAATCCTGACTTTTCCAGCACCTGCCCCCCTGGCTATATGGGGTCAATTTAGGCAGGCAGGGTTTAGATAGGATATATAGGGCCCCAAATAGGCAAGGTTTAGGTAGCCAATACAGTGCCCATATAGGCAAGCAGGGTTTAGGTAGCTATGGGAGCCATACGGGTAGACAGGGGTAGGGTGGTTTATGGGGGCCATATAGGTAGGCAAGCTTTAGGGGCTATATAAGCAGACAGGCTTTCACGGTAGTATGGGATATTCAGAGGCGACTTAGACTAATCGGCAGCCCTTTTGGGGGGAGCAGGAGGGTGGGGGATTAGGGGGTTGGGGCTATAAAAAGGGAGGTAGGGGGGTATAAAGGCAGGCTAGGGGATAAAGGGAAGTAGGGGGGGGGAAAAAAGGCAAGTTAGGGGGTATAAAGACAAGCTAAGGGGGTATAAAGGCAAGTTTAGGGGGGTATAAAGGCAAGCTTAGGGGGGTATACAGGCAGGCTTAGGAGGGAAAACGGCAGGCTTAGGGGGTATACGGCAGGCTTATGGGGTATACGGCAGGGTTAGCGGGTATACGGCCGGCTTAGGCGGTATCCAGGCTCCTTAGGGGGTATACGGCCGGCTTAGGGGGTATACGGCAGGCTTAGCGGGTATACGGCAGGCTTAGGGGGTATACGGCAGGCTTAGCGGGTATACGGCAGGCTTAGCGGGTATACGGCAGGCTTAGCGGGTATACGGCCGGCTTAGGGGGTATACAGGAGGCTTAGCGGGTATACGGCAGGCTTAGGGGGTATACGGCCGGCTTAGGGGGTATACCGCCGGCTTAGGGGGTATACAGACGGCTTAGGGGGTATACGGCCGGCTTAGGGGGGTATATGGACGGCTTTGGGGGTATACAGCCGGCTTAGGGGTTATACGGCAGGCTTAGGGGTTATACGGCAGGCTAAGGGGCTTATACCCGGGCCCGGGTTAGGGGTATACGGCCGGCTTAGGGGGTATACGGACGGCTTAGGAGGTATACGCCGGCTTAGGGGGGTATACAGGCGGCTTAGGGGGTAAACAGGTGGCTTAGGGGGTATACGGCAGCCTTAGGGTGTATATGGCAGGCTTAGGGGTATACAGGCGGCTTAGGGGTATACAGGCAGGCTTTGGGGGAGGGAAAATAGAAATAGTTTACTTACCTCGGTCCACGCTCCCCCAATGCGCCGCGCTGCAGCCTCTCTTCTCAGCGCGGGCGGCGCGGTGATGTGACGTCACCACGCGCGCCCACGTGATCACAGACAGCCGGCAGGGGAAGTAGCAGAGCGGAGCGATCGGCACTCCGTTCTGCTACCTCTGGGCAGCGCTGTCTCTGAACGCTCGGGCCGGAGGGCCCGGGCGTTCAGAGACAGCATGCGCCGGGCCACTCAGCTCTGCGCCCGCCGCAGTGAACTTAAGAGTTCACTGCCGGCGGGCCCAGGAGCGGCATTACCGGGGTAGCGGACGCGGTAGCAGCTGCCCCAGGGCGCGGGCCCCCCTAAGCGCACAGGCCCCGGAGCAACTGCTACCTCTGCTACCCCGGTAGTTACGCCCCTGATATGGCCCTTAAAGGGGATTTGCCAAGACGGCACTTACCTAGCTCCTGTCAGCACCAGAGCAGGATGTATACAAATCACATTGAGTCATGAAACTGCAGGGGAGAGAGGGTGGGGGCGAGTGAGGAGTGAGGAATCCAAGGGAGCGTCTCAAAACTTAAGTGAAACAATAAACAGTACAAGAGTGGATACTCAATACAGCAAGACAGCGTCAGACTGCACTGTCTACCCGGTGCCTTAAAAGCTCATTCATTTTGTCTGTCGTCAGATAAGAAGTGTTTCACGCAGCGTGGCCTGTCAGCTCCTGGGTCGTGACTAGGGAAAGCATTGAGGTAACTAAGGGGGATTGAGAAATGCTGTAGCTCTCAGAGTTTTCACTTTTTTTAATCACATATAACACTCACCGGCCACTTTATAGGTTTCCCATGCTAGTAACGGTTGGACCCCTTTTGCCTTCAGACTGCCTCAAATTCCTTCGTGCATAGATTCCACAAGGTTGCAAAGATGCTAATTGGCCAAGGGGCCCAAAAGTGCCAAAAAAATATTTCCCCCACCCATGACCCACCACCCCAGCCCCAACCATTGATACAAGGCGGAGGATCCATGCTTTCAAATTTTGAGCAAATTCTGACCCTCCACCCAAAGTCGCAGCAGAAAAACGAGAATCATCAGACCAGGCAATGTTTTTCCAATCTTCTATGAATTTCCCTGGCTTGGGGAAATTGGAGTCATTTCCTGTTTCTTTGCTGAAAGGATGGCACCCGGTGTGGTTTCTGCGCTGTAAACCCTCTGCCCAAAGTTCGCCGTATGTGCGTTCAGAGATGCTCTTCTCCCTCCCTTTGGGTTTAACGGGGGGGTTTATTTGATCAGTTCCTTTCTATCACTCAAAACAGTCTGCCCTTCCCCTTTGACCCGCAAAAAAGGGCATTTCCCCCCACAGGACTGCGCTACGGGATGTTTTTTTTTTTTCGGCCCATTCTCTGAAACCCCCAGAGAGGGTTGTGCGTAAAAACCCCGGAGATCACAGTTTTGAAATACTCCCACCCTTCTGGCCCCAAAAAACCATCCCACGTTAAAAGGGCACTCAAATCACCTTTTTTCCCCAACTGACTCGGTTTGAACTGCAGGGTTTTGTTTGACCGTTACTGCCTAAATGCCGGGTTCCCGCCATGTTTTGGCTATTAGAAATTAAGTGTTAACGACAGTTGGACAGGGGGTATAATAAAGTGGGGCCGGGGAGTGTATTTAAAAGGATTAAAACCCCCTTTTGGAGGTTTTCCCCCGTAAAATTACATGGTGGCAAAACCCCTTTAATGTATCCATTCCTTTTGACTTATTATCCAAGAAACATATTTACATAAGAATTTGTTTATGATTGCTGTTTTTTGTTGTTATTATTATCTATGCATTTTTGAGGTTTTTAAAAGGAGTTTTTAGTGGGAATTATTTTTTTTTGATCCCCGTGTTGTACCTAGGTACTTTTGTAATATACTTTCATGAAATTTCCTGTGGGTGGCTTTATGTAGCTCTACATTCAGAGTTTTATGAAAGTAGGCTCAACAGTTTGATGTTTCTAGAGACACAGGAAGTAGCTCTGTATTGAGCTCAGCAGATCATGTAACCAAAAGGGTTTTCACATTTTGGCTTAGTTGCACGGCGGATTTGTAGTTCGAAGCTCCTGGGCCCAATGCAGAAGTAAAATCCCCCGCCGTGAATTTTTACGGGCCCGGGAGGGGTTGGCTGGGCCGGAGCGCGGGGCGCCGCTCCGGCCCCCCTATAGACAATGCAGTTGGTTTACGGCGCGTCGCGAACAAAAGGCAGCACTTTCTCCCCGCGGCCCGGAATTTGCCGAGCGGGAGGAGCGAACGGAATCCGCCTATGAGAGCTGGTACCGTAATGATCCGCGGATGGCCGTTTTGAGCGCAATCCGCGCGGAATACGGCGCCACCCTCGCAATAAGCCGTGTGAAGGGGCCAAAGGTGTCACTTTTTTTAGGAAACTTTAAAGTGCACCCCATGGCGAGTGTAGTTCGAAGCTCCTGGCCCCATCAGAAAGTAAAATTGGCCCCCACTACCTGTGTTATTATAATACTGTTGTCTTCTCATGTGCAGAGGCTTTGGGTAGGACGGTACGACTGCTCTCTGCACCCCTATAGCTACACCCCTGCCCTATGTTCATACAGTCTAAGACTATCCACATGGGAGAGGAAGACAGACAAAGGACAGCAAATTATCCTAGGGCTAGCAGGTTTACAAGGCTTTCAAACAGGAAATACTGCTGCTTGGCTGCAAAGAAGGAAAGCTATATACGGAACAGGACAAGCATAAATTATAACAGAAAACATCACAGCGAGATGAATAAAGAATCTGACAAGCAATTTACGATTTTTTTTTTGTTTTAGTTCACTGGAAAACCCCTTTAAACGTTTGTTGTCACATGAAGGGAGGTTCTATAGAATACCAGTTGTTCTGTTTGGGTCTTCAGTTATTTTGTTTTTATAACACAAGACAAAATACAATGACATAACATAAGATTTTCCTGAGCGGTATGGTAGCTAAGAGGTCAGCATGTTGACTTGCTTCCTGTGTTCGTGTCTATGTAAAAAATTTACCTTTGTATGTGTGAATTGAAAATTTTCAATTGTGAGCCCTACTAGGGGCAGAGACTGATTATAATTGCCATACAGCACTAAAAATACGTTTGCAGTATGTAAGCAATGGAATTAAAATTCTACTAAATATATATATAAAAATATGTAAAAAAAGGAAAAACCGCAGCCTGACATGGAATAAAGCACAACTTGATTTATTTTATACTTTTGTGAGTGCAGCGGTTTTTACTGTTTTTGATACTTCGACCCGTGACGTGGGTTTTGCCGCCTGCACCCGTTTTCTATTAGTGGTGCTGCTTTTTTCCTTCATTAAATATTCATATATAAAAATATGTATTTATACTACTCACAATAAATTACGTATATTTGGTGTCACCGTCCATGCCGCAGTCCCAGCTGTGGACCGTGGACATGCCGTGTCTCAGTTGTGGCCCCCCTGTCCTCTTTGCCAGTGTGTACTCATCTGTCTTTGCTCCGGCTCTGGACCTCACTGCTGTCAGTGTCTTGCCGCGCATGTGCCCTCCGGCTCGCCGGGATTCAAAGGGACAGTACATAATTACCTGGTCAATGACCTTTCACCACCTGGGACTTAAGGAACTTCCTGTCTGTGCTCTTGGTCAGTTTGTTGATGGCTCCACATTGATTCTGACCTCTGGTTGCTGTCTGTTTCCTGCATTTACTGATGTCCTGGTTCCTGAGTTAAATGGGTTGTCTCACTACAAGGATTGCTTTTTATGTTAAAGATCTTGCAAAAACAAGTCACTTTGCAATAAATGTCCATTAACAGTGTCCTACCTATTCCTAGATATCCCCTCTTGTATGGGCTACATCAGCACCTCAGGTCGCTATAGTTACAGACCTGTTTGTTCTCTCCTGATAGGCTGCTAGCACTGGTTGCTATAGCTACAGACCTGGCTTCTACTGCAGCCTAGTGCAAGCCAGAAAATATGCCCCTGAATTCAAAATGAAACCAAGATAACAAGACTCAGGTCTGATGAATCAATGTAGTGAGACAACCCCTTTAACCTGTACAGCTCTTACTTCCCACTACGCCAGTCTGCTACCTACCTGGGATTAACAACACATTTCCCCCAACAACATCAGTAACTGGGACTGGATCTACAGTCCTCTAGGTTGTGGGTATTGTAGTTTTATTGAACCACAACCATATCTGACCTGTTTCTCCCCTGATGAACCCTTTCTAGTTTGAGAGAGTGGGAAACACATTGGGATTTGTTAAGCCTCTGTCTGTGGTATCTGGCACAGCGGGGGTAGTTCTGGCCCAAGCAGGGAGAGTGCAGGGTCTCTGTAGGGTCAGAGCTAGCATTCAATGGGGCTGTCCCTCTCGGGGCGATTACCCCACCACTAAGGTCATAGGAGACGAGTAGCTTGAGAACCAGCCATAGAGTGTGTGGTTGTTTATGTTCTCTGTCTGTTGGACTTAGATCTAGAACGGATGGAGAACCTACTGATCAAATGTAGGAAGAGCCTGACACAAGTAACTGTAAGTGGGTACATATACCACAGACTTCCTTTTTTTTGTTTGTGGACTTTTTTGTAACCGGTTTTATGTATAATTTATTAATGTTACATCATTCCCTAAGAATTGTGATGCGTTTGTCCTTGACAAAATTTATAGCATATTGTTTGCTTGCATGAATGTATATATTTTTAGATTTGATTATTAAAAGTTATATTTTACCGGTTAGAAAATTTGATACTGTGATCCCATTTTGAGAGACTGCAGTACTATTTCATCTTACATATGGTGATTTTCTTTGACCTAGCTGACCGGAGAGGGAACCTGACCACACCAGCAGACACAGGGATCATCGTCTTGGATTGGCCAGGGAGGAGCTATGCTGGATGAGGGACCAGCGCTCCTCAGTAATAAAAGTCAATTCACTCTGAGCAGAAATGATGGCTACCAACGATGCTGGAGATGTCAAGGAGGCGCTATGCATCAGCCAGGTCAGGTACTGGTCAGGTACCCTTGCCAGTCGTCTAGCACGCAGACCACGCTGATGTAAATGGTTATAAATGGTCTGACATGACATTTGGTTGTATCTCACCTCCCTTAAACATAACTGGAGTTGTGTGGCATTCATCATCCGGTTCCGCAGGACATTGTTTACAATGAAGAGGTCATCAGTGTGTGATGTGACCCAAAGACATCCACTTATTTACCTTTCTGTGACTCTTCCAGTCTTTCTATATCTCTGTTGCAGCTGTTGCTGCTGATTACACTCTGTGACACTCTAAGCTCAGTGGCCACTTCCACTTGAGAGCATCCTGCTTGAAGCCTCATAATGACGGGGTACTGGCAATTGTAAAGTCTTGTTTTGGTCTAATGATGTGAAAATGTGAACAGGATGATGAGGAGGACTGTTTAAATCCCAGTTCAAATTGATTCCCTAAATGTATTGGGGATTTACAGATCAAACACCTGTTGAGAATTTTGCAATTAAGCTCCTTGTTAGAGAACAGCAAGTTGTGCAAAAAGTACTAAAACATTGAACATGTGCATTCTAAAGTTAAGAGATGGTCTTATTTATAGTTTCATAGTTGCAAGGCCGAAAAAAGACAAGACGTCCATCCAGTTCAGCCTGCTATGCTAAGGTGTTGATCCAGAGGAAGGCAAAAACCCCCAATGAGGTATAAGCCAATTGTCCTCATTTTAGGGAAAAATTCCTTCCCGACTCCAATCTGGCAATCAGAAAAATCCCTGGATCAATGACCCCTCTCCTGAATCCTAGACACTATAACTTGTTATATTATTACGCTCCAGAAATGCATATAAACCATTTTTAAACTCCGTTTATTGAATTCACCATGACAAATCCCTCTGGAAGAGAGTTCCACAGTCTCACTGCTCTTACAGTAAAGAATCCCTTTCTATGTTTATGTAGAAACTTTCGTTCCTCAAGACGTAGAGGATGCCCTCTTGTTCTAGATACAGCCCTGGGTATAAATAAATCTTGGGAGAGATCTCTATATTGACCTTTGATGTATTTAAACATATTTATTATGTCCCCCCGAAGCCGTCTTTTCTCTAAACTAAATAACCCTAATCTTGCTAATCTTTCTGGGTACTGTAGTCCACCCAGTCCTTTTATTATTTTTGTTGCCCGCCTTTGTACCTGTTCAAGCTCTACAATGTCTTTCCTGTGCACTAGTGTCCAAAACTGAACACAATATTCCATGTGTGGTCTAACCAGTGACTTGTATAATGGGAGAATGTTCTCATCATGTGCCTCTATGCCCCTTTTAATGCACCCCATGATCCTATTAGCCTTGGCAGCTGCTGCCTGATACTGGCTGCTATAGTTAAGTTTACTGTCCACCAGGATTCCCAAGTCCTTCTCCATGTCACTTTTACCCAGTGTTTTTCCATTTAACATGTAATCATGTAATGGATTTTTCCTCCCCATGTGCATAACCTTGCATTTATCTGTATTAAACCTCATCTGCCATTTCCCTGCCCAGGCCTCCAACTTATCCAGATCCCTTTGTAATAACATATTATCCTCTATTGTGTTGATTACTTTACAGAGCTTAGTATCGTCTGCAAAGATCGATATTCTACTGTGTAATCCCTGTGTAAGATCATTAATGAAAATGTTAAAGAGGATAGGGCCCAATACTGACCCTTGTGGTACCCCACAAGTAACAGGGATCCAGTCTGAGTATGCACCGATAATTACTACTCTTTGTTTTCTATCAGTGAGCCAGTTGCCTACCCATTTGCACACATTTTCCCCAGTCCAAGCATTCTCATTTTATTTACCAACCTTTTATGTGGCACCGTATCAAATGCTTTAGAAAAATCTAGATATATGACATCCAGTGCCTCACCCCGATCCAGTCTAGCACTGACTTCCTCATAGAAGCTGATGAGATTAGTCTGACAGGACGGATCCTTCATGAACCCATGCTGGAACGGCGTTATACATTTATTTTCAGTGAGATACTCCAGGATAGCATCTCTGAGAAAACCTTCATACATTTTAGCTACAACAGAGGTCAAACTTACCGGCCTATAGTTTCCTGGATACCTTTTAAACCCCTTTTTGAATATTGGCACCACATTTGCTATGCGCCATTCCTTTGGGACATACCCCGTTATTAGACAGTCCACAAATATTAAGAATAGGGGCCTATCTATGACATCACTTAACTCCCTTAGGACACGGGGTGTATACCGTCAGGACCTGGTGATTTGTCTATTTTAATCTTCCTAAGACGGAGCTGCACTTCTTCCTGGGTTAGACAAGAAACTTTTAAGTTGGAGTTTACCTCATCCCTCTGTTCAACAGGAAGCTCATCCTCCTCGGTAAATACAGTGGAGAAAAAAAGTGTTTAATAGGTTTGCTTTTTTCTCATCGTCCTCTACTGTCTCTCCCTCGGTATTTTTCAAAGGGTCAACATTTTCTGTTTTAATCTTTTTACTATTTATATAGTTAAAAAATATTTTGGGCTTAGTTTTATTTTCTATAGCAATATGTCTTTCCGTCTCCAGCTTTGCTTCCTTTATCTTTATTTTACACACTTTATTTTTTTTCCCTATAGCTTCTTAGTGCCTCTTCACTGTCCTCCTGTTTTAGTAGCTGAAACGCTTTCTTTTTGTTTTTTATTGCCTCCTTTACATCTCTGTTGATACACATTGGGTTCTTCCTGTTTCTAATTATTTTATTACCATAAGGTAAGTACCTCTCACAGTGGTAGCCTAGGATGTTTTTAAAAATATCCCATTTATTATGTGTTCTACCATATTTAAACACCTTGTCCCAGTCAATACGGTTTAGGGCCTCCCTAAGCAGAATAAAATTAGCCTTCCTAAAATTCAGTGTTTTAGTGCATTTAATTTTTTTTTTCAAGAAATGTTATGTTCATTCTGAAATTTCACTCAAAAGCCAGATATCCCTATTTCATTATTTGAGTTTGGAACAATAAATACATATTGAAGAGAGAGAAATTTTCAAGGACATCTGTGAAATCTAATTAAGTATTTTCTGTGTTACCTTTTTTCAGATTTTCTAAGTAGTTCATCCTGGTATTTTTAGCCTTGGTGCCTTTACTTCACCGGCAAAGTATTATCCATTGTCAGCATTCAGCTGCTTTACTATACTGTACAGTATACTGATCTGTATTCACTGATCTTGCTTGTAGCAGAAATCTATCCTTGCATGTTTGTGTGTATGAAGAATCATTATATACAGTAACAAATTATTACGAATAAAATTGCTAATAAGTGTCACTTGTTATTCTTTAGTTCATTTGCTAATAAATGCAGGCAGTGGATGGGAGATAAGATCAACTTGTGGCATGTGCGTTCACCAAAGCACACAAATTGAAAGCATGAGGATGGGTAACCTTCTGATCATTGCAAAAGTCTTTGGGTTGTTTAAATTTTGTTTTTTAACTCTGTCTGTGGTATCTGTCAGGATACTATGAAAACCTGTACCTCAATATATAGCAGTGTATAGAGAATAATAGAGCAATCATGGTCTTTGGTCTGTTTACCCAATGTACATGCTTTCTATGTTGGACATAAAAGCGTGGTACCATTATAAAAAACATGTGAGTTTTGGCAAATAGAGCAAATGTAATCCATAGAAGACTATCCTTTGTCTCCGACACGGTATATGTCAGGGTACTGTTTTTCACCTGGTGGGTACCATGGATGGATTCAAAGATTAGATGTGAATGGTCACTTCAGTACCACTGTCACAAGGTAGACACAAGATAGCTGTAACGGAATGGGGTAGTGGATCCCCTGGACTGCCGCAAGCGCTGGTAGAAGCCTCACCAGGGAGCGGAGTCTAAGTGGGTCCCGGTTTTCACCAGAGCCCGCCGCAAAGCGGGATGGACTTGCTGCGGCGGGATTCCACCAGGTCACTACCCCGAGGTGACTTGCTTGTGGAGGCAGCCAAGGCGTAATGTGGTACAGAATCGGCAGGCAAACTCGTAGTCGGGGTCAGGCCAGAAGGTCAGGGCAGGCAGCAAAGGTTTGCGGACGTAAGATGGGTGAAAACGGAACTGGTACACGGTAGAGACTAAACGGAGTGACAGAAGGCTTCCTCGCATAGGTATGGGCACTATGGAATCGGCGAGGTCAGGGAAGAGGTGGAGCCATTATATAGGGTCAGCGGCTGGCAACACCAATTACCGACGCTCTGGCCCTTTAAATTAAACAGAGCCGGCGCGCGCGCCCTAGGGGGTGGGGACGCGAGCACTGGCCGGCAGACGGCCGAGACAGAGCAGTTGCGTGGTCAGGTAAGTGACAGCGCCCGTTGGAGCGGGTGTGCCCACGGACCACGGGGCCACTCGCCCCGGGCGCTGCGGGGACTGCAGGGACCCGAGTGCGCCCGCAGCCCGGACCACGGTCTGAGGCGCCACTCGTGACAGTACCCCTCCCCCTTTGGTCTCCCCCTCCCTCTGGCCTGAAGAAATCTCTTAAGCAACCCTTGGTCCATGATGTTTTCCTCCGGCTTCCACGATCTTTCCTCAGGCCCGAACCCCTTCCAATCAATAAGGAAAAGATGTTTCCCCCTGATCGTCTTCATGGCCAAGATTTCCTTTACGGTGAAAACATCCGAGGTGTCGGCCACCGGGGCGGGAGGTGACAAGCTCCTGGAATACCTGTTCAAGATAACTGGTTTAAGCAGGGAAACGTGGAAGGAGTTCGAGATGCGCATCGATGGGGGAAGTCGGAGCTTGTAGGCCACTGGGTTGATCTTCTTCAGGACCACGAAAGGACCCAGGTAGCGGGGACCCAGTTTGTAAGATGGAATCTTCAGGCACATATATTTGGAGGAAAGCCAGACCTTATCCACGGGGGAAAACGAGGGGTGAGGCCCTCCTGTACTTATCCGCTCGTAGTTTCATCTGGGTACGCCGAGTGCTGTTCCAGACGGCCTCCAGGTCACGAACCAAAGTGTCCACGGCAGGGATGTCAGAGATCGAAGAGAACGGGAGGGGTGGGTGGGACTGTAATCCATAGACCACAAAAAATGGAGAAGCGCCCGCAGACTCCGAATCAAGAGAGTTGTAAGCGAACTCTGCCCAGGGTAACAAGCCCGACCAATCGTCCTCCTGAGCTGAGATAAAGTGACGTAGGTAATTTTCCAGGATCTGGTTGACTCTTTCCACCTGCCCGTTGGTCTGCGGATGGTAAGCAGAGGAGAAGTCCAGATCCACCTTAAACTGAGAACAGAGGGACCGCCAGAATCTGGAGACAAACTGTACCCCACGATCCGAGACAATGTGTTGAGGAAGGCCATGCAAACGCAAGACATTCTCGCCAGACGAGGCGCCCAGACGAGGCGCAGTTGGCAACTCAGGCAGTAGTACAAAGTGCGCCATCTTCAAAAAACGATCCATGTTGACCCAGATTACAGTATTACCATCAGACAGGGGCAGATCCATAAGAAAGTCCATGGCAATATGGGACCACGGGCGGTCTGGAATGGGCAGCGGCAGAAGCAAACCCGCAGGCTTGAGGTGGGGTGCCTTGTTGCGGGCACACGAGGAGCACGAATCCACAAAGTTCTTGACATCCCGGACGAGGTCAGGCCACCAATAGTAGCGGCTTATAAGCTGGGTCGTCTTACGAATACCCGGGTGTCCAGCAATCCGAGAGCCATGATCCCATTTCAGGATTCTCCCTTGAAGCGCAGGGCGAACGTAGGTCTTGCCAGGAGGAATCTGCCGAAGATCCACTGGAACTGCACCAATCAGACGGTTAGGTGAAATGATGTGACTGGGGGCAGACTCCTCACCCACGACATCTGAGGCCCGTGAAGGGCATCAGCCTTGACGTTTTTCTTGGTCGGGCGAAAATGGATCATGAAGTTAAATCGCGAGAAGAAGAGAGCCCAACAAGCCTGCCAGGGATTAAGGCGCTGAGCCGTCTGGAGGTACATAAGATTCGTGTGGTCAGAGTAAATAGTAACCGGATGGCGAGCCCCTTCCAGCAGATGGCGCCACTCTTCAAGGGCCATTTTAATGGCCAACAACTTGCGGTCTCCAATAGTGTGGTTCTTTTTTTCGGCCGGAGAGAATGTCTAAGAAAAGAACCCACACGCCACAGACTTGCCCTTAGAGTCCCGTTGAGAGAGCACCGGCCCTGCTCCTGGGCCGCCGCAAGTGTTGGTAGAAGCCTCACCAGGGAGAGGAGTCTAAGTGGGTCCCGGTTTTCACCAGAGCCCGTCGCAAAGCAGGATGGACTTGCTGTGGCGGGATTCCACCAGGTCGTTACCCCTGAGGTGACTTGCTTGTGGACGCAGTCAAGGCGTAACGCGGTACAGAATCGGCAGGCAAACTCGTAGTCGGGGTCGGGCCAGAAGGTCAGGGTAGGCAGCAAAGGTTCGTGGACGTAAGATGGGTGAAAACGGAAATGGTACACGGTAGAGACTAAACGGAGTGACAGAAGGCTTCCTCGCATAGGTATGGGCACTATGGAATCGGCGAGGTCAGGGAAGAGGTGGAGCCATTATATAGGGTCAGCGGCTGGCAACACCAATTACCGGCGCGCTGGCCCTTTAAATTTAACAGCCGGCGCGCGCGCTCCCTAGGGAGTGGGGACGCGCACAATGGCCGGCAGACGGCTGAGACAGAGCAGGAGCGTGGTCAGGTAAGTGACAGCGCCCGTGGGAGCGGGTGCGCCCACGGACCGCGGGGTCACCCGCCCCGGGAGCAACAGGGGCCGCAGGGACACGAGCGTGCCCGCAGCTTGGACCATGGGCTGCGGTGCTGCTCGTGACAATAGCGGTTTGGCAATCTCAAATTATCAGAATCACTTTATTCTCTCAGAACAAGATGTTCCTGTCAACTACAATATGTCAGATGGGAGTAATCAAATCTTCAGTAAATTCAGATCGAAGTTGTACATCTTAGATTATAGTTTTACAAAGTTGTAATGTGAAGGCAATCCATTTCCATATGTTCTATTAAGTCATATGGATGTCAAAGAATGGAGTCTTCTGTTCAGGAAACCAGTCTTTGAGTGAGACCAATGAGTGGCTGCACGCTGGGTGGTCCACTCCATCCCTATATTACTTGGCCAGTCATTCACATAAAAGTAACCCCAACCCCACTTCCAAAAAAATGTATGGTTAGATATGGATTCCCTCAGTGATCACAGGTGATCACAAAGTGTTAGGGTGCGTTCACACGGCAAGGGACAAATACCGGTCAGTTTATCCGACCGGTATTTATCTGGTTTGTGTGCTGTGCACACGGCCATGGGGGGGACGACTTTTCTCCACGATGAGCAGAGAAAAGCCCTCCCCCTTCACATTCCCAACCACAATTCCGTCCAAAAACCAGATGGAAGAATGTGCTTGTAGAATGTTGTGTGGGCGGCTCACGGGCTGAAAAACCACCAGACGGAAAACCCGTGCAGTGGGGGCTGCTGCACGGGTTTTCCATAGGAGCCCCGTTCTGCTAATTTTCGGCCGGTTTTTCAGACGGTCTGCAAAACCGCAAACTGTCTGAAAAACCGTCCGAAAACTCGGGCAGTGGGGACATGCCCTTAGAGAAGGCAGACATTTAAGAATCAGCTGATTGCCTGGTCGGCTTTTATTTAAGGAATTGTCCAGTGGAAAAAAATTATTTTCAACATGAAATCTGTCCCAAATTTAGGCATTTTTGTAATGTACTTTATTAAGTTTTCTCTGTGCTTCCTGCATTTCTGCATCAGCTGTTTGATGACAGGAAGCTCAGTAGTTATGTGTGTCAAGAGACATAAGAAACAGCTCTGTGTTGAGCTCAGGAGATCATGTGACCAAAGGATTTGGCTTTTTAGGCTGTCTTTGAAGCCACCCCCCCTTTGGTCCTGCCATTAAATGCCTACCTCATGAGGCAGGAATCAGGGTTGTGTAATGAGACTAAGCTAGGGTGGGAGGAAGATAGACAAAGAACGGCAAAGGATTTTACCACAAACACATTACATGCAGAAAGCAATCTGAGGCGTTTTCTTATTTTCTTGGTTCGCTGGACAACTCTTTTAAACAAGGGTTTCTAAGTAATCATATTGTCACCTGATCTAAATGCCACCAAAATTTCAACTATTAATAATAAAATTGTGTATTGATCGAAATTCATTTGTGATCATGTGTACGTAAAATGATTATCATTAGCTGTACAAATGAATGCAAAATGCATAGAAAAGTAGAAAACATATGCCACTATTTTCAAGTTTACATGACCATGATTGTACTCATAGATGCTCTACATGGAGAGTCTAGATCTCTCAAACCACGTTTGCTACTTTTAAATGTTTCTTACAGGGACACTTCTGCAGAACTGATGCGACACCAGCTGCATGACCCAAAGAAGCGTGCATGACACAGATTCAAAGAGAAAAAGAGAAAATACTTGGCATGCACCTCCCCTTGAACCGGACTAGGTATAATACAGGAAATTGGTCTGAGTTGTTTCTTAGATTAGGCAGCAACATAAAGGTTTCGCACAGAACGAAGAAAGAAAATATAGTTATAATAAATGCATAAAACTACAGAAACATCCATTTTAATTTAAACTTACTTCATTATTATTTAACATTGACTTTTCCTTGAAACCCACATAAAACTGAAATCTGGGATTTGAAAGTGATACAGCAACATAAAATTTGACACAAAGTTAAATCATATTTAACAATTCAAACAATTCTAACAGAAATTGTCTGAAATGCATCTAATTTTCATTAGAATCTGGCACAGTTGTGATCATTATTTACATTAGTTATGAGAAACACCTAAAATGTGAATTGCATTTGTTTAAGTCTTATTCTCCATTTATCAAAGTCTGGGGAAATTTAGTTAAATTACATTGCTGCTCTGCTGGATTTAATCATTTTCATGGTAAATTAGAGCAAAAACAGGTTCACCAACAGCATTTTTACACCGAAATAATAAGACATTGACATAGTCAATAACAGAAGATCTTCCTGCCATGAAATCCAAGATAAATAGTGGATTTAAAGAAGATCTGTCAGCTCTCCGGATATGTCTGCATTAGCAAACACTATGGGAGGCATGCATGAATTTTAGCGTTTAAATAGCAAAATTCATGCGCACAATATTAGTATAGAATGCGTCTGATGTATGAACCCACACATAAATCAGCCACATTCTAACGCTAATACGGCATTTCTGACTCAGGTAAACCACTTTGAAAGTGGTATACCTGTTCCAGCAGTAAAGCGCCTAGAATTGCCGTAACAAAGCTATAAATCAATAGCTTCGTAAGGTCCTAGTGCGCCTCACCTCCCACACGCCCCTCCCCCCCAAAATCAGGCGCATTACAAAGTGTTGCGGGTGCCCTGTAATCTGCCTGATACTGGCGTACGGGAGGCATTACACTATTACGAACGAGCTGCACCTGATGTTGGGCTGAAAATACGCCAGACTTCTGGCGCAACCCTGTTCATACATGCCGCCCTATGTATTCTTTAGGTAATAACAAGGTTGCGCCAACTTGTCTATGAACTGTACACTCTGGAACCGACCAGTCTCTTATCTTCCCTTAATCTTTAAACTCCTGGAATGCTTGGTCTACTCTCACCTAATCCACTATATTTTTGTCTAACTCTCTTCACGACCCTCTGCAATCAGGTTCCTGCACATTACATTCCACCAAAACTGTTTTAGTTAAAGTTCCAAATGATCTCCTAATGGCTAAATCTCAGTGCAACTACTCGTTGTTCCTTTTTCTGGATCTCTCTGCAGCGTTTGGCATTGTAGATCACCATCTTCTCCTCAACATGCTCGGCGCCATTGGCCTCCAGGACACCGCTCTCTCTAGGTTTTCATACTACCTCTCTGGCCACTCCTTTAGTTTCTCATTTTCAATTTCTACCTCCTCTCCTCTTCCTCCACATTCATCAGAGGAGCAACAAGTGGGGTCCATCATTTCCTTGCTACAGGGGACACCTCAAGCCTGGGCCTTTTCCTGAGACCCTGGCTCTACTGAACTATTGTGTGTTGACTTATTTTTTCAGGCCATTTATCAGGGAATTTTGTATGATGAGCCAGACATCAGTTCTGTAGCCAAAACTAATCTTTTGTCTCTTCCGTCAGGGGCCGCGACCAGTGGAAGACTACTGTTCCGAGTTCAGGCACTGGTCGTTGCCCTCACAGTGGAATGACTCAGCGCTTTAGTGTCTTTATCAGCAAGGACTGTCTGAGACACTCAAAGGTCTATTGATTAGTTACCCGCAACTGGCCCCCGCTATACGACTCGATTTTCGCTTGCTTGTGCGCCAAGGGAACATCTTGAGGTGCCTTTTCCTGCCACCACATCTAATGAGGCCTTGGATACTGATCATGAACCTATGGAGCTGGAATCAACCATGTTACTTACAGACCTTGTTCCAAGAATGCTAAAGCTGATGCTTTGTGCCAAAGCTTCTGCACCACTCAATCTTCCAAATCACCCTCGGAACCTATTTTAGCTAGAGGTGTTGTAGTCTTAGCTGTGTCCCCAGACCTGGCCAGTAATGCAAGATAGTTTCAGCATTTAGATCCTCTGACAACTCCTAGTGGGAAGTTATTTGTACCGCTACAGTTCAGATTCCGGCTGTGCAATGAGTTGCAGAATTCTGTTCTTTGTGGTCATCCATGGATTGCAGGAACTAAAAGACTTGTTGCTTGCATCCAAGACTATGAATTTAAAGGTTTCCTGTTGTAAATTGACTCTATTGACTGTTGTAAATTTATTAGTCCATATTTTATTTTACAGGTTATTAATCCAGTGATTTTTTGCCTTTACAGTACAGGTTGAGGGGATCTAGAATTTGAAGTAGAAAAAATTGTGGATTCCTGGAGTGTCAGGAATGCTCTTCATTACCTGGTACACTGGAGAGGGTATGGACTAGAGGGGAGACATGAGTACCTGCCTCCTCGGTCCATGCTGATCGTTTGATGAGGGGATTTCACAAGAGTTGCCCTGGACCTAGACTTATGGTTTCGGTAGCCGCTAGTAAAAGAAGAGGGGGGTACTGTTAGGACTGTGCTACTGCCCTTTTAAGAGCTGCCTGTTGCAGCCTCAGCCAGGGTTCTGTGCGGTGCTTAATGGGTTAAGCCCCTGCGCCAATCCCTTTGCTGGGGCAGGGGATTTAAACCTCTTCCTTACTTCAGTCTCTGCTTGTGATTGCTTTGGTATCCTGGCTAGTTGGTTTGTGCTCTTTTATTTGGATTTCTTTGGCTCTAGAACTTGGCGTGTATATCTGGTGACTCTCTTGTCTTCTCCTTTGGCACTGCATGTTCTCCTGGTGTGACCTCGGCTGTCTGACTTTGCCCTAATTGTTTTCTCTTGCGTTTGTTTCCTGTTGGTTGTTTTTTTTTTTGTCATATGTCTGTTTGCCATCTGTTTTTATCCAGGAATAGCTCAGGAAGTGGTTTGAGTGTGGGGTCACCCTTTCAGGACGGGTTCTCTGCTTAGACTGGGTAAGCCAAGGCGAGACTAGGGCTCTAATGGGTTGAAGTTTGTCAGTAAGAAAGATAAGCTCCTGTGCTGCTAATAAGATACAGCAGGGAGTGTTGTCACCATCCCAGCCAGGGCTGCTAGAGCAGAGAGAGGTGGTCGGCAACCTAGGAAACATTTTGTAAATAAACAGGAGAAAAGAACTGCTCTAGCTCTAAAATAAAGCAAAATTAAAACAACACTATATTTGGTAATATATATATATTTTTTATTTTAATGTATGCTCACATGTTTTAAGCTAATGTGGGGAGTTGAGTTTTCTAAAACCCTATTCACTTACTGGTAAAAAAAAAATAAAAAAATTTGAACACATTTTTTAAGTATTCTGCAGATTTTAAAGTGGTTTTCTCATCACACTGTTTCACTGAGTTTTAGCAGTTTTGCACTTACTCTGTTGCCTCAGGCTATTAGTGGTTCGAAATTAGTGATTAGCATATTCCACTTGTAGTGAGCTGTTACTTTAAAAGTGCAGGAGATTGTTATTTCTAACAAGATTACAGATAAAGTCATCCTTTTAGTCCTTACAGCACATGTACCTTTTGCTTAGTGAAGCTAATCTTGTTAGACATAATTAATTAGGATCTTAGTCCATCAGTGGGGTGACAATATTCCCTGCTCTCAGCTAATCAGACAACAAACGTTTCTGCTCTCAGCTAATCAGATAAAAGACATTTGGCTGGTATGTAGTTAACCATAGAAACATAAAAAACGCTCTTCTCTCATGTCTAATGTAAAATCTATTGACCAATGTATTTAGAAAAGGTCTTCATTTAACTGCCCCTTTATGTTGAAGGCCCCATTCATATCATGTTTTGGCCATTCATCACAAGGTATCCATTGGGATACTGTGAAAAAGTTTCCCAACTTATACCACGGTGGAGCAATAGGAAACAATAGGGCATACTGTACGTAGTCTCTTTTGGACTGTGCTTGTTCTATTTTATGTCAATATGCATTTTATGTACTGGATATTTAAAGCATATATAGGCTCTATAGATTTCTATGCTTCTGTCACAATAGACAACGATATTCCTTTGTCAAAAGTATTCCTTCAAATACCTGCAACGTACTGTAGGGCCAAAACATGATTTGAATGGGTCCTTCAACATAAAGGGGCAGTTAAATGCAGTTAAATGTAGATTTATTGCAGATTTGGAAGACTTTTGACAGAAATAAAGAAGCATCATCTGAATGTACCCTCACGGTTACTAACCAGTGGGGTTCCAATCTAATGTAACAGGTCTTCTCATTAAACTGTGTTATCCTATGTAAGCATAGTATGAAGAGAGATCCACTGTATTAACCAATTAGAACAAAAATCTATTTTACTATTGGCTGAACCTACAAAAATTCAACAGACACAGCGTTTAAGAGTCTAGTGTATTCATAAGGAAAGAGCTCCAGTGTCTTCTTCCAACCTCTCTCATGATGGATGGTAACTGGAAACAATCATATACCAACACAACATACAAACACAAGGTATCTGTATGCATCACAGCCTTTTACGTGGAAGGCAGGACACATAGTCAATGACATCAGCGTATAACTAAGTGAAGCACTCTTCTCATTAATACATTAAACTCATAAACTACAGTATGTGTCTGGTATGTTCTTTGATGACTTTTGTTATCCAAATGGCACAGTAGTTGTTATGGTGTATGGGCTAATAGAAGAGTGGACCTGTCCACATACTATGTAAGGACAGCATAGATATATTTACCATATTTTTTCAGCTAAAGAACATTATATCACACATTAATTGTTTCTTTTTGTGTCCGTTAGAATTCCTGTGCTTAAATTTGTGGAGTTTGATTCATCCTACTGCTACCTAGTCCCAACTCTAGTTATTCCATTGAAGTCCCACCATATTATGCACTGTAAAAAGTAATATATACAGTCAAAGTATTACATAAACTTGCATTGAAATTATAACACCAAGAAGGAAATAGACAATAATGATATGCAAATGATAAAACATGGAAATATAAGATTTAAAAAAAAAAATTCTCAATTTATTCAGTATTAATTATGAGGCCCACATTCAGAAATTCATTCACAAACCTTGGCATGGTTATGGTAATGGTTATCTGAGAATTGTTATGCCACTTTAAATGCACTTGGGCATAAAAATCATCTAGATAGGCAGCTGGCAGCTCTTTTTATGCAATTGCCAACCAGTAACATCCCAGTAAAAAAGTCTGGGGACTCTGCAGGCTGTGGCAACACATTTGGGCCACACAGGCTTTTTGCAGCATAACAAGAAACATGTGGCCTGGCATTACCCTGTTTAAAAATGGGTCCTGGACAATTTAGAGAAATGGCTGTAGCACTTATTCTATGACACCAAACTATTATTATGCTTGAAATGAAGACTAGAGCGGTCCAGCTACTATTCATTATGCCATCCCAAACCATAATCCTGGGAGTAGGACCCATCTGACATTCCCTTGTGAAGGCCTCTTCATGGTGTTGCTCATATGATCTTCAAACCAATCTCCGTCTATTATTGCACCTGAGACAAATGCAGGTCTCATCTCTGAAGAGGATAAATCTCCATTCCAGCCATCACTGTTGTCTTGCTGCGCACTATGATAACATAAGGTTAATGGAACACCTGTAGCTGGATGTCTGACTGGTAGCCAAGTGTTATGCAAATGCCTTCTGATGGTATTGGTTGAAACTGTCTGTCTCCCTATGCTTGGGATGTGATGTCCAGTTGCACTTGCATTACAGAATGAATAACTACACAACATTCTTCCAATCAAACGATCTGTCCGTGTAGACCAGGGTTGCACGATATTTTCTGGTTCAAGAACCACATTGCCTTATTGCACCTCTCTCATGGACCACAGTAAATCTTAGAGGGCTATTCCCCATCTGAGACTTTTATGGCACTTCAATTATAAATACAAAAATGGCTGCAAAGAAAGAGAACATATTGGAGGGTCCTATGCTCGGTACTTCAGAAAGAGGATATGAGACGTCTATTTTCTTTGTAGTTTTGAGGGCTTATCAAAGTGACTGTTTTACAACTATAACTACAGAGAATAACACACATATATGACCTCCTCTTAAACTCATCATCTCCTTTTTGGAGTCTTGAACCTATCAGACATTTTTATGGTATATGCTGTGGATTTGCCATGATTGTGTCACAAATAAATACTCCTTAGAGGAAGAAATCCAAAGATAATACAGAAAAAGTTTTTTACTAGATGTCTCATTTAGGTTGCTTAAAATAGTATATACACAGTCATACAGCACCCACCATAATAGTGCCAGCCACACATTGTCCACCATACAGTGCCTACAATAACAGTGTCACCATAACAGTGCCCACCATAACAGTGCCAGCCATACAGTGCCCTCCATAACAGTGCCAGCCATACAGTGCCCTCCATAACAGTGCCAGCCATACAGTGCCCACCATGTTTGTGAACAGAGAGGTACTTGGGGTCGCATATTGTGCAACCCTGGTGTAGAGGTCTACCTCTGTACACCTCTTGCTGTCTTTCCAACTTATCATTGGTCTCTCAACCACCAGGACATACAACATTGGACAGTGCTGAAATCTCAGTCTAGATGAGTACTGATCTGCAGGAGTGATAAATCAAGGTATCTTAGTTCAAGAATTCCGTTCCCTCTCAGTTTGTGACAAGTGGTGATAACTGGCACATTGATGAACAGGAGACATTGTACAGTCATCCCACACCACTAATTTGTGTGGTTGAATAATTGCTTCCTGTATGGTTTTATGCCCATTCTACATGCACAGGAGCTATATATTTGAAAATGTGATCATTTGCAGATCGTAGGCTATGTCTACACGATACTGGTTTATTGTTGGATTTTAAGCGGATTCAGTATTTAGAATCCGCAAAAAAATTTGACTGTTAATCATCCCCATAAACCTCAATAGAAAATTCCGAGTTTAGAATATGTTCTATAATCCATCGCATTTCACTTGAAAATGACGGCGTGAAATGCGTGAAATGTTCAATGTTAATGGGCCAGCTGAATTCCGAAAACCAGCCACAAAATCTGCACAAAAACGCAGCAAAAACGATTGTAAAATACTGGTTGGATTCTATAACAGAATTCAGTATTTTACAATTGCCTTGTAGCCTTAGGGCATGTCCCCACGGCAAGTTTTTCAGACGGTTTTACAGATGGTTTTCGTTTTTGAAAACCGTCTGTAATCCGGCTGTCAAACTTCATCATGGACCTCTATGGAAAATCCGTGCAGCGGTTCCCACAGCACAAATTCTCTGCCGGGCGGCTTTTTAGACTGCCAGCGGTCCGAAAAAATAAAACATGTTCATCATTCCGCCTGGTTTTTGGACGGAACATGAACCTGTCAATGCGAAGAGGGAGGGCTTTTCTCCACAAACCGTGGAGAAAAGCCGTCCCCTGCGGCCGTGTGAAGCCCCAAAACAGAGCAAACACCGGTCAGATAATCCAACCGGAATTTGCTCTGTGCCGTGTAAATGGCCCCTTACAGATGCTGGCTACTTCTCGATTTGCATTACCTACAGGGGGCCTACTTGCTGATGCAATTTTAGTTCAGATACTTTCAAGAAGTGATGTTACATAATTGAAATAACTATAGACCTCTCTATAGACTTAAAACAGTAAAAACACTACGGATTCTACTAAAATGTTTGCATGAAGAAAGCTGTGGGTTCATTAAGCAGTCCATGTATTTTTCCCACTGCTAACAAAAAACTCATTTGATATATTCACAGAGTTAGATAAATGTAAAGCCTCTGAACTGCCTGTGCGCGCTCGCAGTATTTGCTAAGTTTATTATATGTAACCTTCGCACCGCGCTCCACCTTGTTTTGTGGAGGTTAAGCAAGTCGCTTTGCTTAGTCAGTACAGCCGAAAAACAATTTTCTATCATTAGACATGCAGTACACATATATATGCTGAGAGCGTGATTCTTAAATATCATTGACAAGCTCTTAGTAAGCACTGAACTGCTAGAGATGGGCCAATTATAAAGGGTCAGACCAGCCTGACTAGAAGGAAGGCAACTGCCTGAAGAAAAGACTTTCAACTCAGTATTAGCATATAATAAATGACCTGCTCAGATGGTGATTCAAGGCTCTGTGACCTGTGTAGCACAATACATAATTGTAGCATTAAAACATGATTGTAGCATTAAAACCGTTGCAGAGAACATTGCCTTTTGCTTCCACCAAGTACAGTTCACAGTGACATGCAGTTGTCTATAAATGAAGTCTTGTGAAAGCACCTTTTGATATCAATAGTCATTGAATGTATTCATTTCTGAATCAGGGTTTTCCCATATGGCTGTGTTCATAAAACCTGCACTTCCTGCCATCACTTCACATCAAGCTCCCACTTCCTGTACAAGCTGTCGTCCGTTCTACAGCATTCACTGACACTTCAGCTCTGCCAGCTCCTATTACTAGCTGTGCCTGTTAGAGGGACATTGATGGTGGAGGGGTTTGAAAATAAAGTGACACTGTCCAAGCAGGATTTCCGGCTACAAATGTGAGCTAACAGAGTTGTATTTGTCATGAGTAGAAACTGCCAAGATCAACACAGTAATTCTTCAACAGTTATTCTGTTATCTGTGTAGTAACATACACAGATAACATTGTCACTGCAGACATGACAGGCTCCTGATCTTTCTTTGTTTAGTGACTCTAAAGCACGGTTGTCAAACTGCGGCCCTCCAGCTGTTGGGAAACTACAACTCCCATCATGCATTTGTATAATCTATAACAATAGGCATGATGGGAGTTGTAGTTTCCCAACAGCTGGAGGGCCACAGTTTGACAACCGTGCTCTAAAGGGTTAAAATTTCAGTAAGCTCCTGTTGTAATAATTAGACACAGCAGAGGGTGAGGTCACTGTCACAGATCACGCCGCGGTCCCCTGCCATGGACCGCCAGCGTGTCATGCCTTCCTTGTCTTGCCTGTTTCCCTGCTTGCTGCAAGTGGCTCCTTGTACTTACCCACTAGCACTCGCTCCTGCCTCCTGGGGTCCTGTGTGTGCACTGTGCCTTCTTGGGCGCACGCGCGGTAGCTTCCTGTCTTTTATTGGTTTCCTGACCTGTGCACCTTCCTCTTCACCTATGACCCCTGGCTATAAGAAGAAGTTCCTGCCTTTGCTCTGAGTCAGTCCATTGTTTGTTGCATTGCTGTTTGTTGCAGTCTCATGCTGAGTCCATCTCTGAGCTCCTGCCAGTGTCTCTGGACTTAACCCCTGAGATGCTGGTCCAGTTCCTGTAGTCATCAGAGCTCCTGACCATATGTCTGTCGTCTCCAGCTGTCCTACGTCTGTTGTATCTTGCCGTGATCCCTGTCTTGTTCCTGCTGTATCCTGCCGTGATCCCTGCCTTGTTCCTGCTGTATCCTGCCGTAATCCCTGTCCTATACCTGCTGTATCCTGCTGTGTTACCTGATCTGTTCCTGCTGTGGCCTGATGTGGTGTACGTTATATCCAGCTACCTATGTTCCTGTCTACCACTGCCTGTGTTCCTGTCCTGCACCTCGGCTGTCACCGCAGGTAGCCACATCAGGTGTAGCGACTTGGGTTCCATGCAGCTAAGTCCGTCCCGCTTTGCGGCGGGCTCTGGTGAAGACCAGGGGCCCCTTAGACTCCGCTCCCTGGCGTGGTTCTCCATATTCCATCTTGCCAGCGGTGACCACAGTGGATCCACACCCAGATGTCAGCGGTCGGCACTCCAACGTATGCTGTATGTGCGCTGCATCCGTTACAGTCACTACTATGGCAGAGAGATGATCAGCAACCTAGGAAACTATCTATAAATGAGTAGGAGACAAAAACTGCTCTATCTTGGAAATAGAGCAAATTCAGAACAAAAATGTATTGGTATGCCTATTGATTTATATTGCCCTACATGTTTAAAGATAATCAATGAGATGAGAATATTCCTTAATAGACAAATTTTATCTTCAAAATAATTTTTTACACTGTGCAAACAATAAAATATGCTGTGCTAAACCCTTTTGAATAAAAGTGGACAATGACAGCATGTTTCTGCTTTAATGACCAGCTCAAGCTTCAACTGTGGCCAAGGTAAAGATAGGGGATATTCACAACAGTCACATTCAGGTAAATAAATCTTTGGGGCAAGAGGAGCTTTCTTCTTCCAATACTGTGCTACCAATGTGTTTACATTTGGTTCTCTCTTTGCAGTGCAGATTGCATTTTACAGTATGATTTGGGGGTATTATTGTAGCTCATCGGTGTATAAAGATAGAATTCTTACCTGAAGTCAATGGCGGTGCTATAGAAGTTGCAGAGGCCACACGTGATTGAGCCCCAAAGATTGCTTGGCCCAGATGCCCCCTACTACATCACTCCTTTTTTTTTTACGGACTCTGAATTTTGTGTCTGAGCAGTTGATAGCTCTAATTAATGCTATTGTTGCACTAATGGGAGGCGTCTCTGGATTACAGCTAGGTGTTTAAAGCAATTTTTTTTTCACCATATGGGCAAAGTGCTCTTTGGGAAAGGGGAGGTTTGAGTGTTATCCCACATTATACCTAGTACTTGTTGTTCCCTATATCTCTGCATCTTCGCTACATCCTTCGGCTTGGGAGAGGAGAAGAGGTCTCGTTACAACGTGTCTTCAGTGCTCTGGGGCCACTGGATTGTAGAATACTAGTGACTGTGAAGCTGTTGGCAAATACTGCTGCAACTTCCTGTTCCTAAGTTAGTGATATTTTAGAATAAGGGTAGAAATACACAGCATGATCTCAGCGCAGTCAAAATGCGGCCATGATATGGCTGAGAACCATCCTGGCACCCTGCACTAGGGATTAGTTTAATAGCTATGTATTTACGCTAATAAAAAATCCCTGTTACGAGGAGCCGCACTGGTTCACGGCCGTGTCACAGCCGTTTCATGACGGTGCCCAGACCACATCGTGTGTTCCTACTTTATCCTACCAGGATAGCAATTCTCCTCTCCCACCAGGTGAGATTGACTTCACATGTATTATTTTAATAATAGTTAATAGGATCCAAGGGTTGTAAAAATTATTCCTTTATTTGTTCATAAAATGACATTTCATTGATGAAGACTCCTCTATGGAGTCTTCATCAAGTCTTTGGATGCCGGTTCCTTCTTTTTTTATATATTGCTGTTATTTGGTTCAATGGATTTAGGAACCAGGGAACCTTCCATCCAGGTGTGTTGCATTTTTTGAGCTAGAAATTTTGATGGTTCGAACTGCTGGACTTTCCATTGCTGTAATGATTTCACATGTGGCACCCCATTCAAAGTACACGCTGTGTTCAGTCCCTCAAAATAGTTTCCAGTAGGTCTTTTGCTTCATCTATTGCTCTCAGTTGCTTTCTTCTCCAGACCACACCTGCAGCCTGGTAAGATGCCATCAAATCTGAAGCCATATTGTCTAAAGTCAGGTATTTGCTGAGGTTTGCCCAGGCCATTGTATAGCAACATTCCACGCATGCATAAGGTGACACTGGCAGATTTCCATAACCCTTTGTGATATACAAATGTCACTTGAGTGCCTAATGTATTCTGTAAATGATTTATTCCTTATTCCCTTACAAAAGAGCTATACATCTTAAAGGCCACAGTTTACAACAGATTCCCTGTTGTACTGCAAAAAAGAGCATTTGGTCACATTATATCAAACTGCAGGTTTTTAAGTCATGAGATTGGTGGCACAAAACATTGGTGGTCAATCTTGTTGTTGGGGCCTTAAATACACCCCTTAAAGGGGTTGTCTCACTACATTGATTCATCTTACCTCAGTTATGTTTTCTTGGTTTCATTTTGAATTCAGGGGCATGTTTACTGGCTTCTACTAGGCTGCAGTAGATGCAGGTCTGTAGCTATAGCGACCAGCGCTGGCAGCCTATCAGGATAGATCAAACAGCTCTGTAGCTTTAGTGACCTGAGGAGCTGATGCAGCCCATACAAGAGGGGATATCTAGGAATAGGTAGGATATTGTTAATGGACACATATTGCAAAGTGACTTGTTTTTGCAAGATCTTTAACATAAAAAGCAATCCTTGTAGTAAGACAACCCCTTTAACTGCTTACTGTATATTTAGCTTTATATACATGCTAATTCTCCTGTTGTTCATTCTTCGACAGAGCACCAGCCTGACTCTTCTTCTGAGAAAGGCAGCTGCACTGTCTGAACTTGTTCACATTAGACATATAAGGTCTGCATGCAGCCCCCAAGCACTAGATGGGCATCAATAGTGTAAAATTAAGGACATACTTTAAACATATAAGGCGGCCGTGTAACATGAACATCCAGATCTACAGCCAGTGTGACCACACAGGCAGTGAACCAAGCTATGAATGCTGTCACTCTACACTGCTTGAATGATTAGGTCTTAAGAGACCCAGGAAATGAGGTTGACCTGGGGTTATAACCAAACTCTGTTACGCCTGTAAAGAATGCTGTGGAAAAAATGGGATAGCATTTTCAAGGAATATATACACATAAATTGTAACTATTCATACATGTGCTGTTGCCTTAAGGCATTATTCCACAATAGAAAACAAAATAGCTAAATTTACAAGGACAGCGAAAGCTTTCATTAAGGGGAAGCCTCAAAATCTCAATAAATATGAGAACAGATTAAGGATTAAGCCATATCTCAACCTCTGGCCAAAATTACCGAATCAGTGCACCCAGAGGACGTTCATCTAGCTTTTCTACTTCATAGCAAATATACAGCTCATGGATGTTTGTTTAATGGATGAGCATTTTGGTTTCCTAAAGCACACCTTAAACAAATTACTAAGATATTTAATTGATGGCATACGCTTTATTAAATCACATAGTGGACAAAATTATAAAAATGATCACCAAAATAGTCCCACTCAGTGATTTCAATCCAATAGAGAAATACAGACCGGCACCAGGAAACCACATCAACATTGATTTTCACTTTCCCGTGATGTTAGCCTACGGACAATCTCCACATGAAGTCTGTTTCAGGCGGTGCTCAGCCCAAATAGTATAGATTTGCAAAGTCCAATACACAGAAGAGAAGTATAGGCGGCACTCCCCACTTCAGGATAAAAACTTCTTTAATCCAAATTCAAATACAGCAGCATAAAATCTGGACGGATGGCCACAGAAACGGCAATGACCGTTTCGCGCTATCCAGCGCTTTGTCAAGGCATAATCGGAAGTGACGGCAACATGTCTTATAACCCCCTCCCTACCGAACGCAGCCGGTTACAAAACAGCAACACAGTGTCAAGTGTCATCCATTGCGCTTCACTTTGAAGGAGTCTCGTGTGTCGATCAACTCCACCTTCCGTATACCCAATCCTCTGTATGCCTGCAAAAGTAACCACAGAGGGATCATTACTATGTACTTCACCTAGATGTGATAAAAATCTCGGAGCACCTTTTTGTGTTTTAATAGAATACAAATGTTCACGAATACGTATAAAAAGAGGGCGAATTGTTTTGCCTATATAATAGTGGCCACAAGTACACCACATCACATACACTACAAATTTTGTACGACATGTTATTAATTCCTTAACCTCATTTGATATACCTACCATTTTAACTAATTTCCCTGTAATCATTCTATCGCAAAAGGAACACATCCCGCATTTATGATTACCTGTAGGAGTAGATTCAGTAAGCCAGTTTGTAACTCGCTTATTTTTCAATCTGCCTTGTACTAATTCATCCCTCAAATTCCGACATCTTCGGAATGTCACGATAGGAGGCATTCTTGTCTTAGGTTGTAAATCAACATCACCGATCAGGATATGGCAATTATTTCTTATTGCGCTCCTAACTACATCAGCCATATTACTATATTGAAAGGAGAAGACAGATTGATCATTTTCTTGTCTAAGTTTTTTCTGTTTAAAAACTATCTTATGTCGCTCTTGATTAATTGCCCTAGAGAATGCTTCTGATATAAGTTCTGTACTATATCCTCTATCTTTCAATCTCTCAGATAGATCTATGGCCTGCTCCAGGAAATCATGATATTGACTGTTATTACGTCTTAACCTTAGAAATTGTCCATAAGGTAAAGAACGTTTTACATGATCAGGGTGAAAGCTTTGATAATGTAGTAATGAGTTAACTGCAGTTGGTTTTCGATAACCTTTTGTGACTATACTCTCTTCAACAATTGAAATCAGTAATTTGTTGCTTCAGCTTTTATAACAGCCTGATTTCTTTAATGGTATGTTTACACAGCGTAATTTTACGCTTATTTTGGGGTATGTTTTGTGCTGAAGTAGGCCCCAAAATAAACTTCAATGTTCTACGCAGCTCTCATTGATTCAAGTGTAAACGACATATATCTTACATGCATATTTGTGACATATCTAGGGACAATATCACTCGCGTAAATTTACGTGCTTTGTCAATTCTGGAGGCGTTTACATGAGTGAAAACCCCATAGAAAAAATGGTGGAGCAGATTTTCGGCCAATAAATGCCTCAAAATACGCTCCACACTTTTCAAAAACTACATTTCAAAATACGCCTTAAATCAGGCATGTTTTGAAGCTCATTTTGAAGCATAAATTTACATTTCAAAATTATGTGGCGTGAACATACCTTAAGGCATGATGATAAACAATATTCTTCATCACTGGTTGAGGAAAAAGACCTTTGGGGGAAATTAGCCACAGTTATAGGGGAAATACAATGCCTGAGCTGACCCCAGAATTGATCTGGGTCTGTTATGACCCAGCAGCTCAGGCAGTTACCAAACTGAGTTTCCTGCCTCTCTGTGTATACAGCGTTCATTGAGCACTGTGTACACAGTGATCGAAAAGGCAGGAACTGTAATAAATCGCCCCTGTCTTCTCAGGGGCTCTTCTAACGCTGACAGCTGGCTTCTCACCTGTGCATTTGTACAATTTAGTGTGCAGCTGTACGCTCTGCACAAACGTTCCATAATATCCATGCATAGTTAAACTACCATGACCCAGACTTTTAGGGTATGTTCACACGACGTGCTTGTTTCTTTTTTGGATCCGTTTTGAATCCGAAAGATGCATCCAAAAGCACTGTGTAAATCGCATCCAAAACACATAACACACGCAGGTGCATGTTTGGATGTGTTTTGGCTGCAGCAGGAACGCACCACATAGTTTTAAATAGGGCATCCGCTGCCTGTTTCGGATCAAGAATTGACATGACAATTCTTTGAATGGATCCGAAAGATGCATCAGAATGACGCATGTAAACCCGCATCAGCGATCACTTGTATGAACGCTGATGCGTATTTTACATTGAAAGTAATGTAAATCACACTGCACATTGTTAGATGCATGTTTGGGTCTGTTTAGAGTCCAAAACACAGATCCAAACACGCATCTAAAAATGGATCAGCATGCGCCCCAATTTGCGAGGTATTTTGGAAGCACGAACTGATCAGCATGCAATTCCAAAACACAGGAGGGGGGGCTACGAACAATTCACATGTCATTTCTCTCCCAAGGCGTACGATACAATTGTATTGTACGTCCAGGGAGACGACGCGTAATTCATAGCTCTCTGTGAGACCTATGAATTACCATAATTGCGGCGCGCAGCTCGCCGCGTATAAAGCGCAAATATGCATCAAAATATGCGTTACAATTACGCTGTGTGAAAATACCCTTAAAGTCAGCGGTCAGTCGGAAAGTAGTTAACAAGTATCTTTGAATAAATACAACCATCGGCGTCCAGGTGCTGCCATGACCCAGGTGCCGCCATGACCCGGGCACCAGTGGCGATCTCTGAAGCTGTATGCGCATTCTCTGCTCCACAATAGGACTCCATAAAAAAGTTATGGCTGTCAGACTATTGAGATATAAAAACGCAATTTTTTATAAACACATTTCTATTGTGTAAAAGTAATAAAACATAAAAAACTATATAAAATTTATATCATTCTAATTTTACCAACCCATATAGTAAAGTTATCCCGTACTTTACACTGCACAGCAAATGCTGTAAAACTGAAGCCCAAAAAAACAATTGTGGAACTTCCTTTTTTTCCTCCATTTTCACGGCCCAGTGCTAAAAAAAACTATGGAACACCTGTTCGCCCAAAATGCACAATCACCTCTAGATGAGATCCATGCGGGGTGTTGAATCCACGATGGGGTGACTTCTGGAAAGTTTAACCTGTTAGGGTACTTTTGGTGCTTTACAAATGCAACATGGCACCCACCAAATTCTGCGTTCCAGAAGCCAAATAGCCCTGTCTCCCTTGTACACCCTGCCATGTTCCCAAACAGCAGTTACACTCACATATAGGGTATTGCTGAATTTGGTAGAAATTACATAACAAAATTTTGGGGTGCTTTTTTCCAGGATTCCTTGTAAAAATGAAACTTTTTCAGCTAAAATTGCAGAGTTTTGGAAAAAAATTTTTTTTAGTTTTTACAGCCTACCGATAAAAAAATTTGTGAAAGACCTGTGAGGTTCATATACTCACTACACCCCTGGATATATTGCGTAGTTTCCAATATTGGGTCTTTTTAGCTGTGTTTTTTTTTTATTTTAGCACTTTAGGGTGGCCACAAACCTGAAATGGCGCCTAAATAAAATCGTATTGAAAATGAGACCCCAAAGTCCGGTAGGTGCTCCTCCTATTCTGAGGCCTGTGGTTGAGCCAAATAGCGCACTAGGACCACATATGGGATGTCTCTAAAAATGGCACAATTGGGGGGAATCGATGTTGAGTTGCATTTGCTTGGTCCCATTTACTGTGTTCCAGTGAATAATGGATAAAAATGGAAAATCGGCAAATAAAGTGAAATTTTGAAATTTCACTTCCACTTTGCTTTATTTCCTGTGAAATACCTAATGGTTTAACAAACTTCCTAAACACTGTTTTAAATACCTTAGAGGGTGTAGTTTCTTAGCTGGAGTTAGGGGGGTGTCTAACATACAGGCCCCTCAAAGCCATATCACAACTGGACTGATCCCTAAAAATAAATCTATGTTGCAAATTTTCTTGAAAATCTGAAATATTGCTTCTAAATTTCCCCTAATGCCATAACAATTTTTAAAAATGATGCCAATGGACAGTAGACATATGGTAGATGCTAGTTATAAATTATTTTGAGTGGAATAACTATGTGTCTTACACGTAGAAGAGTGAAGAAATCAGGCGATACCTTTTTCAGGCTAACTGAGTATATTTGATGGTGAGCTTTCGAGAGAACTAGCTCCCTTCTTCAGACATGATGTTATACAAGAAACTGAAAATTCACAGACTTTTTATACACAGAAGACATGGACCTTCAAAGGATCTTAGAGTCTTTAAAAATAACAAAATGCAATATAAGCAGAGAAGTAATTTACAACAGGTCAAGAAATCAACTATCTGGAAACTTGTGAGGCGTGACGGAGTGGTCAGTAATTCTGCATCTTATCTCGTGGCCATCAAGTGTAATTTGTGGCCATCACAGTTCACACATAGTTTGACATAAAGCTGGCATGAATATTTAGCCCATTTTGCAGAGCCGGGGCATTGCTAGGGTCCCAATACATCCGGGGCCCGGGCCCTTTGGTTATGTTCACACGGCTTATTGCGGCGAGTATGGTACACACCGCAATACGCTGTGTGTTTTGGAACCACACGCTGCTCCCCCTGTGCATACAATTTGACATGTAATCCATAGCTCTCTAGGAGAGCTATGAATTATCGTAATTGCGGTGCGCATGTCGGGCGTATTGAAGTGCAAATACGCGGAGAAATGCGCCCCGCAATTTACGCAGTGTGAACATATATTCATACATACACACACACACACTCAGACAGACACACACACACACATACACACACTCAGACACACACACACACTCAGACACACACACTCAGACAGACACACTCAGACAGACACACACACTCAGACAGACACACACATACACACACTCAGACACACACACACTCAGACACACACACTCAGACACACACACACTCAGACACACACACTCAGACAGACACACACTCAGACAGACACACACACACTCAGACACACACACACTCAGACACACACACACACTCAGACACACACACACTCAGACACACACACTCACACACACACTCAGACACACACACACACACTCAGACACACACACACACACTCAGACACACACACACTCAGACAGACACACACACTCAGACAGACACACACACTCAGACACACACACACACTCAGACACACACACTCAGACACACACACACTCACACACACTCAGACACACACACACTCAGACAGACACACACTCAGACAGACACACACTCAGACAGACACACACTCACACACACTCAGACACACACACACTCAGACAGACACACACTCAGACAGACACACACTCAGACACACACTCAGACAGACACACACTCAGACACACACACACACACTCAGACACACACACTCAGACACACACACTCACACACACACTCAGACACACACACACTCAGACACACACACACTCAGACACACACACACACTCAGACACACACTCAGACACACACACACACTCAGACACACACACACACACTCAGACACACACACTCAGACACACACACTCACACACACACTCAGACACACACACTCAGACACACACACTCAGACACACACTCAGACACACACACACTCAGACACACACACACACTCAGACACACACACACACTCAGACACACACACACACTCAGACACACACACACTCAGACAGACACACACACACACTCAGACACACACACACACTCAGACACACACACACTCAGACAGACACACACACACTCAGACACACACACACTCAGACACACACACACACACACTCAGACACACACACACACACACACTCAGACACACACACACACACTCAGTACAGTTTACATTCATGAAGATATTGCTGTTTCACTCCTATTACACTCCGTAGTCCTGGTCTCTGCATGGAGGCTCCTCACTCACTGGAGACCTCAGGGATGTGTGTACCTGTGGGAGCTGCTGAAGCCATGAGGACACTGCAGCTGCAGGAGATGCTCCGGAGCAGAGATCACAGCAGGGGGCGGAGCCTCTCACTGCCGGACACTGTGCTGTGCCCCGGATCTTCCTGACTCAGGCAGTGTGAGCAGCCGGCGCCCCCTCCTCCCTCCTGAGCTCCCGTCACCTCCTGCAGTCGCTGTCCCTCCCTCCCTGCACCTAGCAACCATCTTGAGCTGTGTGCGTCCAGAGCACGGACACACAGCTCAATAGAACGTCGGTGCTGCAGGCCCGCAGCCTGGATCCGGCGGTCTGAGACTCGGGGCACAGGCAACTTTGTTCGGGGCTTGTGCCCCGAATAAACCTGCCTAGCGACGCCCCTGTTGCAGAGTCTAAAATTTTTGCATTAATTAAAATACCAATTCCTTACTCTCCCTCTGCGTCTTAAAGTGTCCCATTAAAATCATAATTTTCAGATCTTCAATACAATGGTCATCTCTGGAGAAGTGTTGTGCCACTGGAAGATCAGTTCTGCTGTTATTAATAGTGAATCTGTGGGAGTTCATGCGCTGGCTGAGTCTCTGCCCTGTTTCCCCCACATAGAGGCCTGTGATGGGACATTGCATACACATAATCAGATACACCACATTGCTAGACCTGCAGGAAAATGTCCCCCTAATTCTGTGCACCTGCTGGGACTGTGGGACAGGTACACTGTCAGCAGTGTGGATGTGCCTGCAGGTCTTGCACCTGTTCTGCAGGCAGGGTGAGGTGCCATTTTCAGTTGGGGCCTTCAGGGCACTCCGGACAATAATACGCCGCAGGTTTGGTGGTTGCCGAAAGGAAAGGAGAGGGGGGACTGGGAATATGTCTTTGAGTCTGTTGTCCCTATGTAGTACAGGTTGAAGTTCCTTGGCAATCTTTCGTAGGATCTCCAGCTGTGGGTTGTAGGTTACAACTAGGGGCACTCGTTCTTCCTTCTGGGTCTCTTTGTATGTGAGCAGACTGTCTCTGTTGATGGCGGCCGCTTTGCTGATTTGATTGTCCGTCACTTTTGGCCTGTATCCCAATTGGAGAAATTTTGTCCTCAGATCCAGGAGGTGTTTGTCCAGGTCTGTCTTGTCGGAGCAAATACGATTGTACCGTATAGCCTGGCTGTATATAATGGATTGCTTTGTGTGCTTGGGGTGGAAGCTGTCATTCCTGAGGTAGGCCGTTCTGTCTGTGGGTTTGTGGTATACTGATGTGAGTAGCCGGTGCTCTTTGATGTGTATTGTAGTATCCAGAAAGTGGATTTTGCTCTCTGAATAGGTAAGTTTAAGGTTGATGGTGGGGTGGAAGTTATTGAAGTCATTATGGAATTGAATTAGGGCCTCCTCGCCCGCAGTCCAGATGACAATGATATCATCGATGTAACGGAGGTACATCATGGGTTTGGTGGTGCAGGTAGAAATTTTGGAAGTTTGAAAATGACAAATGTTTCAAAATTTTCACAATATTTTGATATTTTTCACAAATAAACAAGGATTGTATAGACCACAATTTCTTACTAACTTAAAGCACAATGTGTCATGAGAAAACATTCTCTGAACCACTTGGATAGGTAAAAGTGTCAGAAAGTTATTCTCACATAAAGTGACACATGTCAGATTTGCCCGGAAGGCCAAAACTGGCTGCAGTGGTAAGAGGTTAAATAAAGCAAAACATACTGTTTACACAACTAGCATTTTTCTGATTACCACTGTAGTTCATGAATTCTCTGCTTGTCCAATGCACATTAGTAATTTATCACTGAATATCATTTTTATTCAATCATCCATGATTGCTTCCCTTTAGTCCACTGTACTCTTGTTCCATCTGTTTAACACTGTTTTTCTTTGCCTTTCTATATGTTAATCCCATTTATAATTTCTTACAGTTCCGTCACAAACATTGACTGCTGTTTCCACTCACTTGTTTTTCATTTGTTTTGCTGTGCATTTTCTATTTTCGAGGCATATTGCTTTGAGTTTTGCATGCTGCTGCTTTGATTAATGATAGCCAAGTTCCTCCTGTAGCTTACTGGATCAGTGAAACCTCTTGCCAATTAATCTGTAGATGATGTGATCATTAGCATCTGTGGCATATAAGTAGATCAAAGGGAGAGGGCTTCAAGTACACTCAAAACACAATTGCAGGGTTCCAATGGGCTTCTATAGCAGCTGGAGGCCGAACAGTGGCCTTAAAAGGGTTGTCTCAGCATGTTGTTTCTCAGAGTCACAGCTTTAGATTCATGATTCCTCACACTTACTTGTTAAGTTCTGGGTGGTACTATAGCAGTGATTAGTATATCAACTCTGTACTCACAGCTCTTCTAATTGCAGTGACATGACTGCAGGAGATGTAATCTATAGTACAGAAGTCAATAGAGCTCAAAGTACACAGTCAAAAGTAATCAATCTCCTTTGCTAGAGATAACCCACTGTGTCCTCAAGCTGCTGTCTGTCCTGGTCACTTCCTGCTCTCTGTCTAATCAGAAAGGGAGAGCAGGATGGTAACCAAAAAACGTGTACATTCAGAGCAGATAAAATCTCCTGAGCAAGGTAATATCAAAAGAGGAATGTGTTTTGAAAAAGTCTTGATTTAACGTTTCCTACATGTTGAAAGCTAATCTTTGTAGTGAGACAGCCCCTTTAAATGACAGGTTCTACACATAATTGCTATTGCTGCATCTGCAAAAGATTATCATTTTATTCACCCTGTATAGTGAATACTATTAAACAAGAAAAGAAAAATCTGCAGAATTTTTTGTTGTTGTTGTTCATACTGTCTCCCAAAACTCAGAATAGAAAATGATGAAAAAGCCGTATGTGCTCCAGAATGGTATCAATGAAAGCTTAAATTTGCCCAAGAAGTTAACAAGCCATCATACAGTTGAGTTGACCTAAACTAAAATTGTCTTGGCTCTTGGAATGTGATGACAGAAAAACAATTAGATATTTTAAAAAGTGTTTGTATCATGCAGCTATAGTAAAACCTAAAAAACACTATACAAATTTGACATCACTGTGGTGACACGGATAAAAAATATTTAATTTTCACAGCAAAATGAATGAATGGTGTAATTCTGGCTGTGACTATGTTGATGGAAAATGAAAAAGTTGTGGCTTTTGAAATGGAATAATAATAATTAAAAAAAATTGGTTGGTCATTAATGGAGTTAGTCCTGCTTGGATGTTTTTGGAACTCTGATAGAAATTAAAGGGAAGAACTGTGCATGCACTGCCATTACCCCCGTTCTTTGAGGCTGGCTCATCATGAGCTATGAACTGGCCTCAGATTTGGAAGTAACAAGATGAAAAACATGTTTATGGTTTAAAATAGTCTGGTCACTATAGGGTTAAATAAAATAAAGTGTCAAACAAGTATTTGTGACATCCCAAAATGCTGAATAAATCTTTGTGGATGTTGACTATGGATCTGTATATAAGCTTAAACTACAGACAGGTTGAGTCATCCTTCTTCCTCCATCGCTATGAGTAAGGGCGCAACTGTCAAGCCCGAAACGCGTTAGCGTATTGACCCTTGTGTCATTAGGTCACTACTCCTAGCCGCTGATTCAGTGTGCTTTCCATGTGTTTTTATGGATTATTTTTCATAAAATTTTTGCATGATTTTATCTTCACTGCTTGGGTCGTGCTGGATCATCAACCTTTGGTTTATCTACATTGACTTTGCTGCAGGCTTGAGCAGATTTCCGTGCACAGAGCACATTGGATGGAGCTGGCTTCACTAATTTCTAGCTGTGAGTCATCCTCCTTACATTTCTATGATTACCTTACTGCTGTGCAAACATCTCTGAGAAGATACTAGTCGTCTAGTCATGAATCATGTGCTACGATAATTTTTAGAGATGAGTGATTGCTTAAAAAATCAAGATCTAGTCGATTACCGATTTTGAAGAAAATCGATTCGATTATTGATTCAATCTCTATTTAATCGTCGATTCCCATTAAAATGGGAGAAGATGATCAGGTTAATTTTTATACAGGTGAGGAGAAGCTGGAATTACCGTCCATGACAGTAAACTGGATACATGGTACAACTTAGTGAAGAAAATATGGCTCTAAGAGTTAAAGAAAAAAATTCACAGGCTAAAATAATTCATTCCTTTCACGGCTAACTGAAAAGATGAGAACAGCGTAGCTATAGCAGGTACAGCGCTAGCAACTGCTATGGGGCCCCTTTGACACATAAGAAGACACCGGTATTGGAAATGGCACATGGTAACGCCACCGTGACATTAGAATGTGAAGAAGACGCAACATATGTCTCGAGTTGGTCAATGAGCACTGTCTCAAATTCCTGCATTCTACTGTCAATTTGTGTGGCTGGAAGGAAAGTGCTCATGTTTGTTTTGTAACGTGGATCAAGGAGGGTGGCCACCCAGTAACCGCTGTTCATTTTGATTGCCTTGATGCGTGGATCATGTTGCAGGTAATGTAACATCCAAACACTCATGTGTGAGATGCTGCAGGGGATTCCCAAGCCTCGGGGTCGAGGGACACTAACCAGGTCTTCCTCCTCTTCTTCCTTCTCCTGAAATCTGTGCCAACCTCTTACCACCGAAGGGAAATCCGTACCGTCGGTGTCCACCCCTGCCTCATCATCCTCCTCCACTTCCTCATCCTGAGTGTCACCAGAGCCCTGGCTAGCCTCATGCGATCTACTCTGTGAGCTGAAGTGCCGTCCTGCACCAGCTCTGGATCTCGAACCACCACCTTAAGGAGACCTATAAATTTGGAAAACAGTCGGGCCTTCTACATCCTTCTGCGAGTAAGGCTCTGTGTCCACCTCCTCCTCCATCACTGCTGGAACCTGCTGCCGCAGAGTGCCTAACGCTTGTTCCAGTAAAAATATGACCACAATGGTCATGCTGACAATGCCATTGTCCTGACTGCATTTTGGTGGCATCTTCAAAACTGTTAAGGATGGTGCAGAGATCCTTCACCTGCCTTCACTCTCTATGGCTCAACACCCCGAGGTCCGCACCACTGCTCATCAGGCCATACGACATTTCATACTGCATAATCGCTTTACGCTGCTGCCACAATCGCTGGAGCATGTAGAGGGTGGAATTCCAGCGTATTGCCACATCAACATTGAGAAGTTTGACGGGGAGGCCCAGATAACGCTGCCAGTCGTGGCGAAGCAGGGTGCGAACGCTGGTAGTGTGAGCTAAGACCTTGAGCCTTCCTCAGCAGACAGTCAAGAGCCGGGTAGCGCTTGAGAAATTTCTGCACAACCAGGTTCAGGACATGTGCCAGGCAACGGATGTGCGTTAGTTTACCGATCTTAATGGCAACAAGGAGATTTTTCCCGTTGTCACATACCACCTTGCCTGGCGCCAGGTTGTTAGCACCCAGCCACTGGTCTCAGTGCGCAGAGCCGTCCACAGCTCTTGACCTGTGTGTTGACGATCTCCAAGACACATTAATTTCAGAATGGCCTGGTTTCAACTTTACTTAAATCGCTCAACACTACAAAATTTTATCAGTAAATGCAGCACTAACCGTGTTAGGACTACTGTGCAAAGTAAACCTCTTTCCAGCTCCTGCTTCAGTTGATGCCTCCTGCTGATGGAACCCCACTGTCAAGTCATGGTGTGCTTAGTTTCTCCATGTTCTCAAGTTGCTATGTGTCGTATACGAGCTATTATTATTATTTCACAAATGTGACAAGATGAACGGTGAATTCTGAATATAATTTAATGGTTATTGTACTACACGCTAACCTGCAGGAAAGCAGTTCAGAATGGTAGTTCAATATGATTCTGTTGAGTTTGAGCTAGATTCAATAAAATATTTAGATATATTGTTCAGTGTTTCCCTCCTTTGTGTTACTTACTTTAAAATGTACCTTCTGTTACTTATCATCTAGAAATATAATCGCACATGGGAGTTTTTATGATCCACTTATACAGTAAGTGATTAAAAGGGTTGTCCAACAAAGAAAAAACTAAAAAATCTGAAATGACTTGCTTAGGTCTTTAGTCATTCCCTGGTTATGTTTTCTGTGTTCATTTGTGCAGTTCTTATGTTACATGTAGCCCTCCTGCTCTGCAGCCAAGCAGCATCATTTCAGGTTTGAAAGTTGCTTCCCTTTGCCTGTAAGGGTATGTTTGCACCACAGATTTTTCAGAATCACATGGAATCTAACTCTCATTGTTTGCAATGGGAATCTGCAGATTTATGCTGCCATGGGCATGTTACTTCTTTTATGTGGAATTCTGTTAGATTTTGTATTCAGAAGCCAAGGGGCGGTTTAGCCCAAAGCCACTGCAAAAAATGCCACTAGAAAGTGAAAATCCAAGGTAGAATAGGGTGTTACTTCAGATTTCAGTCATAGATTCTGTGATGGATTTTACTGCTGGAAAAATGGTTTTGCTTGCACATACTATAAGTCAATGTCCCTTGTTTACCGCCTCATGTTGAAAGTCTTGGAAGTCAAAACTAAAGAGGTGTGCTGTCCAGAAATAAGCCAAGCTCTATGGTTACTCGATTTCAAGGTCTCAACGCAGATCTGTTTTTGGTTTGTCGAGACAGATCTACTAAGCTTCCTTTCATTTCTAATGAAATTGCTGCCTAACTTTGGGAAAGATATTATTTTGAAAATATTTTTACCAGCCCATTAAAACTGGCTCTACACAGATCTTTGAAGGGGTTTCCTCACCATGCAGTTTCACAGAGCCACAGCCAATTGTAGACTCACACATCCTGTTCAGGGTGTGAGCAGGCCTATAGCAGTGATTGATATATCAGCTTTGCTGTTCCTAGATACACTGACATGACTGCAGATTTACTATACAAGGCTACAGAACTCTAAAAAGTAAAAACTTCCCTAACTTCCCTTACTTAAATAGCTAAAGATAAGACTCTACACAGAGTGACTCACCATGGAAAGATTGACTAACTTACGGAAGCTTTGAGCAATGAGAAATAAGATAGAGTGGGGAGAAAAATCAACAAGGCAATGTATTTGGTAATAGTCTTCATTTACCTTTCCCTACATGCTGAAAACTAATCATTGTAGTGAGAAAACCCTTTTAATCACATTGAGATGTATCTGTTGGTTGTTATTGGGATAGCCACTGAGCTAACTATTTCCAGATCAGTAGTACTGTATAGAAGAATTGTCCTATTATAATAATATATTTGCAATATGTCAGATCGTTTATGGGTACAATGGATGTGATTATTTTGCTCTTATGTACCAAAAAATCATTAGTTAATTTATTCACCTGCTTTTCTATAGCACCAACATATTCATCAGCACTGCACTGAGTTGGTCATCTGCCAATTCAACAGACACTAAGGTAGGTTTAGAGGAAGCCAGTTATCCTACCAATGTATTTTTAGGATTGGGGAGGAAATGAAAGTTTCCAGAGAAAATCCAATCAGAGTTAGAACATACAACCTCCATATAGATGTTGTCTTTGGTTAGATTTAGAACCTGTGGCCCAGTGATATGATGCAACAGTGCTTACCACTGAGCAACTGCTCTTCTCATATGAGCTACAAAAGGACCCCTATCAATATATCCAACATAATATACACAGTGTATTACTAGAGGCCACAAATTACAAAAGGTCTGCCATTGCCGAGTAATGACTAGAAAAGTAAATTTACTGTTACATATAGCGTGCGTTTAACAAAAAATAAGACGGTAGAACTCACCTTTCCCATCCAGCACCTCTGCCCAGTAAGCTTTCTGCACAGCTCCCTAACTTTTTTTTGCTAACAATAAGCCTTGCTTTATTCAGTAAAGAAACATCTGTTTCTAGTTTCTTCTTTTCCAATACTGTTCATCAAATTTACAAGGTGGTTTATTCCCTTTGTAACCTGAATCCTGAGGTCTGGGGCCACCTGTTGAGTAATGCTGACCTGTGTTTCCCAAGCTGGTCTCGCAACCTACACAGATCAATCAAATTTGAGTTGTATTGTCAATGTACCAATCCGCTTTCAATACATTGTCCCAGAGACTTCTTGAGTTACTTTATTCTATGATGGCAGAAACTGTGAGGAAGGGCACATAAGGTAATGGAGATTGTTCACTATCATCAGAATATGATGACTACTGAGGATAGGAAAGAATATAAGGAATTTGCACTTTCTTTGTTTTACTTTCCTTTATTGCAACATCTTCGCAGTTATTTTTTACATATCCTGCTGTTTTCCTTCCACATCTTCCCTGTTTTCCTTTGTTCATGCTTTACCTTAATTATAGTAATATGTATGATCAGTGCTCCTGGTAGGCTTATAGCCATGAAAAGTTACAGAGCTTTTTGGAAGTGTAATTTGACAAGGAGGGTGAAACCAAGACTGTAAAAACTAAATCCAGACAGCACTTCCAAGCAACTATCCTTTATTACTTATTTATTTTATTCATTTATATAGCACCGTCACATTCCACAGCACTGTACAGAGATTATCATTCACATTGCTCCTTGTCTTCATAGGGGCTCACAGTCTACATTGCAGATTAACCTATCTGTATAATTCTGTAGTGTGGGGGAAACTGAACTATCTGGAGAAAACCCATGGAAACACAGGGAGAGCATACAAACTCCTTGCAGATGTTGTCCTTGGTGGGATTTGAACCCAGGACCACAACTGCACATAAAGAGGGGGGCCCTGCCACCTTGAGTTATAGTATATAGCATTTGAACTGTAAAGTGAGCAAGTAAGACAGTAGCATTCCTGAACACCACTGGTACAGTGGTTAGAGAGATGGACAGTCAAGCTGGTGCTCTGCTGAAAAGCGTCTACAAAAGTAAGATCTGTGGCTTTTGGCTTTAGCCATCACCTGTCAACGGCTGTTCAGGCTATGGAAGAGTTGATCCATTTGATCCATATCAGTGACATTGAGGACAGCTGTAGTGAACAGTACCTACCGACAGTGTGTGACTGTGAGCTGCCAAGTTACCGTATATACTCGAGTATAAGCCGACCCGAGTATAAGCCGAGGCACCTACTTTTGCCACAAAAAACGGGAAAGCTTATTGACTCGAGTATAAGCTTAGGGTGGAAAGCGCAGCGGCTACTGGTGAATTTTAAAAATAAAAACATATACCAATAAAATTACATAGGCAGTTTAATGTCCCCCATAGGCAGATATAGGCAGTTTAATGTCCCCCATAGGCAGTTTAATGTTCCCCATAGGCAAGTATAAGCAGTTTATGTCCCCCTTAGGCAGATATAGGCAGTTTAATGTCCCCCATAGGCAGATATAGGCTGGTATAGGCAGTTTAATGTCCCCCATAGGCTGGTATAGGCAGCTATATGTCCCCCTAGGCAGGGTATAGGCAGGTAATTGCCCCCATAGGCAGGTATAGGTCCTAATAGGCAGGGTATAGGCAGGTATAGGTCGTTATAGGCTGGTATAGGTCCCCCTAGGCAGGCTCTAGGCAGGTATAGGTCCCCCTAGCAGGTATAGGAAGGCTATAGGCAGGTACGGGCAGGCTATAGGCAGGTACGGGCAGGCTATAGGCAGGTATGGGCAGGCTATAGGCAGGTATAGGCAGGCTATGGGCAGGTTTAGGCAGGCTATGGGCAGGTATAGGCAGGCTATAGGTCCCCCTAGCAGGTATAGGCAGGCTATAGGCAGGCATAGGTATGGTTTTAAAACAAAAAAAACACTTACCTGGCTCCCCGCTGCTCCGTCTCCCAACCGCTCCGCCTCCTCGCTGTCTGGCCTCCCGCGCGCTCTCCTTCCTCTTGCCGGCACAGGCGGGTGATGTCATCAGGCCGCGCACGCAGAGTGATGATACACGCTGCCTGTGCCGGAAACTCCGGATGGCCGCGAGTCTGCGACTGCCCGGAGTCCACTGCGGAGCAGGGAGCGCTCGCTCTCTGCCCCGCAGTGGTATCCCTTCACCTACATGCACTCCGGAGGAGTTGCATACAGGTGAAGGGATCGCTGACAGTGCCCGAACCACGGCAGCGCTCACTCGGCCTTCAGTTATATGCGCTCCCTGAGGAGCCGCATATAACTGAAGCGTCCCTGTCGGCACTCGGGCCATCGCAGCGCCTGAGTGCCGACAGTGACTCAAGTATAAGCCGAGGTCGCATTTTTCAGCACATATTTTGTGCTGAAAAACTCGGCTTATACTCGAGTATATACGGTATATGTATTTATCCTTGGTGCTGGTTTCCAGAGCAGCTGACAGCCACACACTGTTGGTAGGTGCTGTCCTATTTGTTTTAGATAGATAGATAGATAGATAGATAGATAGATAGATAGATAGATAGATAGATAGGAAATATATAGATACGAGATAGATAGATAGATAGATAGATAGATAGATAAAACAAATGGGTGCACACCTCACTAGACTTGAACCAACAGCCTACAACATGAGAACAATGAAGAGGTCCAGGCAGCACTTCCAAGTAGAGAAAGTGAAGTGAAGCTTGAAAAAGGCTCCTGCGAGGGCTGAAACATTTGATGGGTAAATAAATCACTTTTTCCTTGGAAATGCTGCCTGGATCTTTTCACTTTGAGCAGCTGGAGAAAGATCTGAGGCTGTGGGAGAGCAACATCTGCGACATCTTAATCAATGGAGTGAGTAGTGCAGAAGCTGAGTAGCATTACCCTGAAGCATGGACAGCTGCTGAGAGAGACTAAGCAATAGAGAGTGTCCTAAGGCTTCCCCACGACAAGTATTTCAAGTAGAAATCCACATGGTTTTGGACTTAAAAAACCAAAAATCAAAAGTAAACCATTTCCATTTACATCAGTATAAAAAAACGACTTGCATGTCAATTAGAACAGGTTCATTCTTTGGCTGTATTCCACAAGGAAAACGCATGGAAATTTATTACTGAGGTCAATGGGGATGGCTAAAAACCTTGTGTAAAATGCTCCCTGAACATTTATATGTGGTTTTAACATGTATTCACATCCAAAAACACATGAATTGGGCTCCTTTCTAATCATAAACTGCATGTAAAAAACCACCCTAAATCCACACACAATAAGCACGTGAAATACTCACTGAAAACCGTGTTGCCTGACGGCAGGATCCGGCAAGTAGCTTTTACACGTCAAGTGGATGTACTCGAAGTTTCAGGGCCTCAAATGAAAACTGAGTGATATTAAACCTCTCCTGACAAGCGACTTTTAATAGCTGTGCATATTTACCTGTAGCACCTTACATACTTAAATGTACATTGGCAGTCACATGGGGGCATGGTTGCAGCTTTATGTGGCCGGATACTTGTGTGTTTCCATCCTAAAGGTGTAAGTACAGTGTCGAACTTGGGTGCCTAGCACCCACAGGTGGTGTTGATTCTAGAGGCCCACTTCTGCCCCCAATTCAGCCGTTTCTGGGCCCACCAGTGAAGTTTATTTTAGGTGCCCAGCCTACAGCTACTGTAAATGACAGTACAAGCCTACTATACTGTGCATCTTGTTTTTTTGCCTTTCTTTCTATTATTTTTTGCCTCATCTGAGGATGTATATGCAGTTGCAAAAAAACTCCAGGTCTACCGTGCTAGTCCAAGCCTGTGTAAGTTCTGCATTCAAGGACTGGCCTGTGTATATTTCTGGCTGGATGAGCTCCTCTCATCACCACATTGATTAACTTTGAACATGTAGGAAAAGATAAATAAAGACTTGCCAAATGTATTCCATTTCTGATTTTGCTTTGCTTAGGAGATAAAGGAGATTTTATGTACTGCTAGTGTACACAAGTTTCTATAGGTTACTGATCATCTCTCTCTGCTCTTGTTGCTCCAGCTGCCACGGCAGACTATGGTGATATCACTCCCTCCTGTGTATTAGCAGTAAAACAGGAGCTTGTTTATCTAAGTCTCTGACAAGCTTTAAAGGGGTTGTCTCTTTCCAGCATTTGGCAGCCATTTCTGCTGGTTACTAAGCAGAGCTTGTGAAACAGAGGTCGTGTTTCTCCTCCCAGCTGGGCTTATCTTCTCTCTCTGCAGACACGCCCCAAAGTGTGCAGGTAAGATTCATTCTGTGTGAGCTGGGGGTAGGGAGAGGTTCTCAGCTGTCATTGGAATCATTGGAAGTGAAAAGCTAAGTGTAACTCAATAGTGTATATGTACATTTCTCCCTCTCTCTACATACTTTATAACTAGAATGTGCATTTGACATTCAAGACTCTGGGAAAGATGGATGATTTTTTTCTGTCTCACAGTGATACATCCTGCAGATAATTACATCTCTGATCACAGTCAGTGAATCTCATCCTCCTCCGCACCTCCGTTTGCACTCAGTGAATCGCACACTCCATCGCACCAACTCTGCTTGCAGTCAGTGAATCGCACACTCCGTAGTACCACCTCAATTTGCAGTCAGTGAATCTCACCCTCCCCTGCAGCACCTCTGCTTGCAGTCAGTGAATCTCACCCTCCCCCGCACCACCACTGCTTGCAGTCAGTGAATCTCCTCCTCCCACACACCACCATTGTTTGCAGTCCTTAAATCTCCCCCTCAACGCCACCGCTTGCAGTCAGTGAATCTCACCCTCCCCCACATAACCTCTGCTTGCAGTGTATCGCACACTCCGTCGCACCACCTCCGCTTGCAGTCAGTGAATCTTCCCTGCACCACCACCGCTTGCAGTCAGTGAATCTCACCCTCCCCCGCAGCTCCTCCGTTTGCAGTCAGTGAATCTCTCTCTCTCTCCCCTGCATGTCAGTACACACAATCCCCTCCGCGTTCCCGTCTGCGACCTTGGTGGAACAGAACACTTCCCCGACCTGTAAACAAACACCACTGCTAAGCACAAGTAAACCAGCCCGTTCTCTAAAACCAAAGCACTTTGCTAATGGTAACCAAAGATGGACATGCTTAGATTTTTGGTCCCCATATTTTCAACTATGATCTTCGTAGTGAGACAACCACCTTTAACCGTTTAAGCTCTGTAACCTTGTGCACTCCAGTTTACAAATCTCTAGCATTTTGGTAACTCTAACATGCTCAGCTAGGAAAAGCAGAGCTGATATGCCAGTCACTGCTGTAGAACTGCCCATAGCCTAACCAGGAAGTGTGAGTCTGAAGCCTGAATGAAAACTGTATTATTATTATTATTTTTATTATGATGATGATTATTATTATTATCATCATCATCATGTGCTGTCCACCATCTTGTTACTGGTTGTTCTCTTCTCCCTTTAAGCAAAACCTTTTTGAATTAATGAAGCTGATCAGGAGAAAACTCTATAACGTTAAATTGAATGCCTATACACTTCTCATTACTAAGGGCAGTTAGGTGGCCCATTGTTGTCTTAGCACCTGGGTTCAAATTAGGCCAGAAGCTATATCTTTCTATATTTTTGAAGTTTGTATGTTGTTCCCACAGTTGTGTTAGGTGTCAGTGGTGTGTGTGTGGGAAGATCCAGAATACCAGGAGGAAACCTATGTTAGGTTCTTTGGCTTCTATGAGATTGTACCTTTTATGTATGTGTGTTTTGGAAATAAAGATATTTGACTGTGACCCCCATTGAGGACAGATGTGAATGATTACAATTTGTGTACATAGCTGCAGAATATGCCAGTGCTATATAAGCAGTGTAAATAGATTAAAAAAAAAACTCAGTGGAGAAGATTTTAAACTTTTTGGCAATTAAAATCTCTCTTAAAATTTGCTTAAGTTTGGAGTATTTTGGTGCATCTTGTTTTAGATACATTTTTCATTTAATTTAGATATTTTTTGTATCCAACAATAGGATTGGTTTTCTGGGAGCCTGCATTTATGGAGATATGGCTTTGTGGGAAAGTCATGACTTAAAGTATGACAACGTGCATCAATATTGCACCATAATTCTGGTATTGAATTTTAGAGCAAACATTTCCCCAGGCAAAGTATTAAGTGAATTGTGCGTTGGGGTGTACAGGTTGTGTGCTGTATTGTGTGCTTGCGTGCCCTATGAATATGGGATTTCCTTATTGTTTATGTAGGCAGTTCTGAGCACCTTATGTCGGTTTTATGTTCCTTATCTGGCACTTCCTGATATTTTTATATCCATGCTTTTTATATGGGTGCTGCTATATGCAATATAATGTGTGCATTATCCCTTCTCTTCAGTGTACTGCATTATTCCTTTGTTGTGCAATCATTTGTTCTTTACACGTGCATGTGACATATGTTTTCATTGCTATTCCGTGATGTCACAATGGGCATTGTGGCCTTTTATTTGTGTCATTCAAATACTATGATATCATGGTAAGCAAACTATTAGTTAGTATAAAGTATTAGGCAAGTGTAAAAATTTCCTAAAATGATCAAAGAGCATGTGCCACTGGGAGAAATTTAGTGCGTCCTTATGCGGCCGATCCGGGGCGTCGCTAGGCAGTTTTATCCGGGGCTTGTGCCCCGAACCTCAGTGGTCTCCAGGCCACTGCCGTGGGCCTGGAGCGGCGACGGTCTCTTCAGCTGTATGTGTGTCCGCTGGACGCACATACAGATGAAGGCTTCCACGGAGCAGAGAGTGAGTGCTGCAGGCCTGCGTGCGGCTCACCAGAGTATCCGGCACAGGCAGCGTCAGTATGTCATCACGCTGCCTCCGCGGCGTGATGACGGCACACCGTCTGTGCCGGGAAGAAGATCGAGACAGGTGGGAGCTTCAAAGAGCAGGAGAAAGGTGAATACTGGTATTTTCTATTTTATACATACCCTATTACCTGCCTATGTATCCTGGGGGCCATATAATTACCTAGCTATATACTGAAAGCCATTTTACCTGCCTATGTATACGGGGGGCCATATAGTTAACTGGCTATATACTGGGGGACATATTACCTGCCTATGTATATGGGGGACCATATAATTACCTAACTGTATACTGGGGGCCATATAATTACCTATCTATATACTGGTGGCAATATTATTACCTATCTTTATACTGGGGGCCATATAATTACCTATCTGTATACTAGGGGTTATATTACCTGTCTAAATATACTGGGGACCATATAATTACCCGGTTGTATACTGGGGGCCATATAATTACCTAGCCTATACTGGGGCAATATAATTACCTAGCTATATACTGGGGGCCATATAATTACCTGGCTATATACTGGGGCCATATAGTACCTAGCTATTTAATGAGGGCCATATAATTACCTGGCTATATAAAAGGGGGCCATATAATTACCTAGCTATATAATGGGGGCCATATAATTACATATCTATATACTGGGGGCCATATAGTTACCTAGCTATATACTGGGGGCCATATAACTACCTAGCTATATACTGGGTGTCAAATTACCTGCCTAGCTATATACTGGAGGCCAGATCACCTGTCTAGCTATATACTGGGGCCATATTACCTTTCTAGCTATATACTAGGGGTTATATGACTACCTAGCTATATAATGGGGGCCATATAACCTGCCTAGCTATATAATGGGGGCCATATCACCTGCCTAGCTAAACTGGGGCCAATTACCTGCCTAGCATATATGGGCCATTTTTTTTGCCTAGCATATACTGGGGACCATTTTTGCCTAGCTATTCCCGGGGGCCATATTACTGTTTCCCCTATATAGGGGGCCTATCACCTACCTATTTTACGGGGGGCCCTTATTACCTACTACAGCACAAGGGGGCCTATTTAGGCCAACTGGGGCCCTATTCCCTACTAATATACTGGGGGCCCAATTACCTGCCTAGCCATACTGGAGGCCCTTTTACCTGCCTATACTGGCGGTCCTCAGGGGGGAATCCCGGGGAGCAGAGAAACAGCTCCCATGGGGCCCGAGCCCTTTAAAGGGGCCCCGGGGCCCATAGCACATTACTTATCTGCTCCAGTAGTTCCACCCCCGAGTGGGGCCGGCAATAAAACATAACTGCCAGGGGGCCCCTCCGATAAGAGGGCCCCTGCGCTGTGTCATTAACACGCACAGACAGGGAAGCCCATACCGGGGGGCTTTGCTGGGGCCCCCCAAAAATCGGGGCTGGGGCCCTTAAGTTTTTCTGAGTGGGGCGGGTTCACAGGGAAATTTTTTTGCGTCTTATTGTGACTGCGGATGTATTTTTACAGAGAAAAACCTTTGTATGTAGGCCCGGAAAAATATAAGGATTACACTGCAGTTACATTTAGTGCCCTTAAAGGAGATGTCTCTGAAAAGTTATTCCTTTTCTTCGTCTCCATCGGCCCAGACGCCATGCGTCCCCTCCCGGCAACGACTCTTACTGTAGAATGACAAAACAAAAATTTAGACTCCTCATTTTTTCAGCATTTCTCTAAATTTTTTATCCTTTACAAAATCCCCTCTATAGTGCCCAAATGGTAATAATTACCCCTTGTGGGAAAAAATTTGCCCCCCAAGCCAGGTAGAGCCCCCCGTGCCAGGTTTGTGCCCCTTTTTAGCCAGTTGCTGCCACCTCTAGCCAGGTTATTTTGCCCCTTAGCCCGGTTTCTCCTCTGTAGCAGGTTTTGCCTCTGTGCCAGGTTTGCCCCTGTAGCCCTAAAATGCTCCCTTTTAGTAAATTATTGCCCTGTGCCCGGTTACTGCCCCCTGCCAGGTATATGCCCCCCTAGCCCGGGATTGCCCCCTTTGCCCCAATTAAAATGCCCCTAAGCCCCATATAACCCCCGACCACATATGCCCCCTGTAGCCCCCTTCCCTTACCACATATGCCCCCCCTTGCCACATTGCCCTTGTAGCCAAAATTGCTCCCCGTAGCCACATATGCCCCTAAGCCACATATGCCCCCTGTACCAATATGCCCCCCCAAGCCCAAATATGCCCCTTAGCCCTTAATTGCCCCCCTGTAGCCACCATGCCCCCCCGTAGCCCTTAATTGCCCCCTTTTGCCATAAAAATGCCCCCCTTAAACACAAATGCCCCCCGTGCCATTAATATGCCCCTTGTAGCCACAATGCCCCCGTAGCCAAACATGCCCCCCTGTAGCCATTTTTTGCCCCCCATAGCCATTAATATGCCCCCTGTAGCCATTAATATCCCCCCCGTAGCCATTAATATCCCCCCCGTAGCCATTAATATGCCCCCCCGTAGCCCCAAACCCCCACCCAAAAAGCCCCCTGTAGCCCCCCCCCAAACCATGCCCCCCTGTAGCCCTTAATATTCCCCCTGTCGCCACACATGCCCCCCTGTACCCACACCTGCCCCCTGTAGCCATTAATATGCCCCCCTGTAGCCCTTAATATGCCCCTGTAGCCATTAATATCCCCCCCTGTGCCTTAAATCCCCCCCGTAGCCACAATGCCCCTGTACCCACTCCCCCCTGTAGCCATTTTAAAATTTCCCCCTGTAGCCACACATGCCCCTCGTAGCTATTAAATGCCCCTAAGCCACATATAACCCTTGCCACAAATTTTCCCCCTTACCACATATGCCCCTTAGCCCCCTATGCTCCCTTTTGCCACATAGCCCCCTTTGCCCCAATGCTCCCCGTGCCCATATGCCCTAAGCCACAAAATGCTCCCTGTAGCCACAATGCCCTAAGCACATATGCCCCCTGTAGTCTTAAAAATGCCCCCCTGTGCCCAAAAGCCCCCCTGTAGCCATAATATGCCCCCTGTAGCCCCTTTATGCCCCCCTTAGCACACATCCCCCTGTAGCCATTTTTAAAAAGCCCCCCGTAGCCCCCCAAGCCCCCTTAGCCACAAATCCCCCCCCTTTGCCATTAATTGCCCCCATAGCCAATTTTAATATGGCCCCTTAGCCCTTTAAAATGCCCCTGTAGCCATTTTTTAATGCCCCTGTAGCAAACATGCCCCCCTGTAGCCATTAAAATGCCCTGTAGCACCATGCCCCCCCGTAGCCATTAAAAATTGCCCCCTAAGCCATTTAAAATGCCCCCTGTAGCCATTAATATGCCCCCCCGAGCCAAACTGCCCCCCTGTAGCCATTTTAAAATGCCCCCTTAGCCACCATGCCCCCCGTAGCCATTAATTGCCCCCTATAGCCTTAATATCCCCCCCTGAGCCACACATGCCCCCCGTAGCCAAAACAATGCCCCCTGTTTGCCCACATCCCCCTGTAGCCCACATGCCCCCTGTAGCCCTTAAAACATTAAAAGCCCCCCGTAGCCATTAATATGGGCCCCCCCGTAGCCTTAATAGCCCCTGTGCCCCACTGCCCCCTTAAGCCAAATGCCCCCCCCGTAGCCATTAATATCCCCGTAGCCAACTTCCCCCTTTGCCATTTAAAATGCCCCCCTGTACCCCCATGCCCCCCCTGTAGCCATTTAAAATGCCCCCTGTGCCATTAAAATGCCCCTGTAGCCATTTAAATGCCCCCCGTAGCCACACATGCCCCCCTGTAGCCAGTACTATGCCCCCTGTCCACACATGCCCCCCTGTCCCAAAAACCCCCTTTTTAATAGCCCCACTTAAGCCCAATGCCCCCTGTAGCCCTTTAAAATGCCCCTTGTACCCACATGCCCCCCCTTAGCCCCTTAATATGCCCCCATAAGCCATTAATATGCCCCCCCTTACCTTAACATGCCCCCTTAGCAACATGCCCCCTGTAGCCATTAATATGCCCCCCGTAGCCACACATGCCCCCCTGTAGCCACACATGCCCCACTGTAGCCATTAATATGCCCCCCGGTAGCCACCACTGCCCCCCCGTAGCCACACAGGCCCCCCGTAGCCATTTAAAATGCCCCCTGTACCAAATTAAAATGCCCCCCTGTAGCCATTAAAATCCCCCCTGTAGCCACCATGCCCCCTGTACCACACATGCCCCCTGTAGCCATTATATGCCCCCTGTAGGCCCCCCAAACTGCCCCCCTGTAGTATTAATTTGCCCCCTTAAGCCACAATTTTCCCCCGTAGCCAATTCCCCCCTTACCCCAAATTTCCCCTTAGCCCCTATGCTCCCTGACCACATAGCCCCCCAACCCCCCAAATGCTCCCTGTAGCCACATTGCCCCCCAAGCCACATAGCCCCCTGTATCATTAATATGCCCCCCCACCCCACATGCCCCCTTTTTGCCATTAAAATGCCCCTTTACCATTAATATGCCCCTGAGCCACACTGCTCCCCGTAGCCTTAATATCCCCCGTACCCACACAGCCCCCCTGTAGCCACACTGCCCCCCTGTAGCCCTTTTATGCCCCCCCTATAGCCATTAAAATGCCCCGCTGAGCCATAATATGCCCCCCGAGCCATTAATATCCCCCCCCGTAGCCCAAACATGCCCCCCTGTAGCCTTAAAAATGCCCCTGAGCCCACTGCCCCCCTGTAGCCATTAATAGCCCCCTATAGCCCTTAATACCCCCCCCTTTGCCACACATGCCCCCCTGTACCATTTAAAATTTTCCCCTGTGCCACACATGCCCCCTGTGCATTAATTGCCCCCTGTAGCCATTAATATGCCCCTTGTAGCCTTAATATGCCCCCCGTAGCCACAAAGCCCCCCCGTGCCACACATGCCCCCCCCGTACCATTATAGCCCCTGTACCACACTGCCCCCCGTAGCCATTAATAGCCCCCGTACCACCTGCCCCCCCGTAGCCTTTAAAATCCCCGTACCATTTAATATGCCCCTGTAGCCCCCCATGCCCCCCTGCAGCCATTATTATGCCCACTGTTCCCACACATGCCCCCCCTGTAACCCCTTTAATTCCCCCTTTTGCCACAATGCCCCCGTAGCCATTAATAGCCCCCCCTAGCCACACATGCCCCCCTGTGCCATTAATAGCCCCCTGTAGCCCCAAAAATCCCCCCCCCCCTGTAGCCATTAAAATTGCCCCCCCGTAGCCATTAATATGCCCCCCGTAGCCACACATGCCCCCCCTGTAGCCATTAATATGCCCCCTGTAGCCAAACATCCCCCGTAGCCATTAATTGCCCCCTGTACCCCACATGCCCCCTGTAGCCATTTTAATTGCCCCTGTGCCCAAAATCCCCTGTAGCCATTAATATGCCCCGTACCATTAATATGCCCCCTTAACCATTAAAATGCCCCCGTAGCCTTAATTGCCCCCCTGTGCCATTAATATGCCCCCTTAGCCCACATGCCCCCCTGTAGCCATTAATATGCCCCCCGTAGCCATTAATATGCCCCCCTGAAGCCCTTAATATGCCCCCCCCGTAGCCACCATGCCCCCTGTAGCCATTAATATCCCCCCTGTACCACACATGCCCCCGTAGCCCCAACATGCCCCCTGTAGCCATTAATATGCCCCCCTTCCCCCCCCCCCGGCCATTAATATGCCCCCCCGTAGCCTGTAATATGCCCCCCTGTAACCATTAATATTTCCCCCTTTGCCCTTTAAAATTTCCCCCTGTACCACACAGCCCCCTTAGCCCTTAATATGCCCCCTGTAGCCACACATGCCCCCCTGTGCCCAAAAATTTCCCCTGTAGCCATTTAAATGCCCCCCGTAGCCCACATGGCCCCCCGTAGCCATTAATAGCCCCCTGTAGCCATTAATACCCCCTGTCCACCTGCCCCCCGTAGCCCTTTAAAATTTTTGCCCCTGTAGCCATTAATATCCCCCTTTAGTAATAAAAATAAAAAAAAAAAAACCTACTTGCAAATGGGGACGGTCGCGCTCCGGTCTTGCAGTTGTGAATTGGTGTAAGCAGGGATGTCATCACGCTGCTTACCCCGTCTCACGGGGCCGGGACCCCCCTCGGCGGAGAGTGTGGTTCGGAGCCCCCAGGCGCAGGGGGGGAAAAAGCGATGCGTCACTCCCCTGCCGCAAGGTATGTACAGCGTTCCCAAACGCTGACAAAAGGGGAGAAGAAGGGAGGGAAGATCCATCCTGCCTCCTCCCCGACCTGACTGCGCGGCCGCGTAAAAACGGGCGTGAGACAGAGATCCCGGGCGCCCCCCGCAACCAAGGAGAGCCCCAGGCCGCGGTAGGGGCCCTGGACCCCCCGAGACTCGGGCCGTGGATTCATTCGGGCGTGCCCCGAAGAATCTGCCTAGCGACCCCCCGGGGTCCATACAAGGGGCGGGGGAGCCGGAAAAAAACATTTTTAGTTCAGTGACTGCGACGAGCTCCTCTCCTTCTCCCCTCCCCCACCCCACCCCCCTCTCCTTCGTCCAGTACAGACAGTGAAGACCTCGGGACACAAGGGGAGGGAGGGCGAAATATAAAATTGCTTTCCCCCCAACAGAAAATTAGGGGCAGGAACTTGTTTTTTTCTCTGTAAAAATACATCCCGCATTTCAAATGTGGCGTAAAAAAATGCGTGTGAACCCAGCTTATGGGGTAAATGTAACACAGGGGGGCCCAAAAGCCCTGGATTTTTTGGGGGAACCCCTTGCAACGCCCCCTGGGCCTTTGCTAGGTTTCCCACTGTTTTACTTTTTAAAAAATTGTAGAAAATCTTCCCCAGAAATATTTCCCAGTATTTGGGGGAAAATAAAAAAGTGCCCCTTGGAAAAAAAAACGGTCTCTCAATGTGCATTTTAAACTGTATATGTAGAAGCCGAGGTGTGGATCATATTTTGGAAGCTTTTCTAGAAGTTAGAAAAATATGTCTTTTATCCTGTGTTGTGCAGTCATTTACAAGCTAAAGTGCATTACATTTATACCAAAAACTTTACCCGTGGGTGGTTTGTCTGGAAGGGCAAATCGTTTATTGTGCTAGGTGTTCTTTTGCCCGGGAATGGTTCATATTAACACCTCGGTACTGATGGGCAGGGGGGAAAAACACAGGGGAAAAAGGGTTTTTTTTTATGAAAGGGCCTGTCCATTGAAAAAGTGCTGCTGGGGAAAAGCCACACTACAGTTTATAAAAACCCTTGACATCCCCTACTGCTGAATCAGTGTTCTTGTTATAATTGTGCCTTGATTAAAGCTGATCTCGAAGCTTGCAGTGTGTGGCCCTACTGTGTTACCGCAGTTTGAAAAATTTAAAAGGGCTTCGGGCCCAAAAAAATCAATTCCCACAGAAAGGGAAACTTTTCTGTTTCTTAAATTTTTTGAAAATTACTAAACCCTTTACGCACATTCGAGGAGTGCTGCCTCATTTTCTTGGGTACCAGGAAGTTTTTTCCAGGGACTGCTGTATTTAAAACTGGACTAAGTATATAGAGTGGTTGACAATACATTGCATGTTGCAAGCAGAGGTGTTATGGGTTGTGCCTAAAAATCAGTCTACAACTTCATCAATAGATTTGGAATAGCTCTAGAAAAAAATTTTTATGCTTATAAAAAAAGGGATAATTTACAAAATGTACTGGGAAATGCAGTGCAGGGAAAAACCCCTTTCCCGCAAACGGGGGAATTTTTATGGGTTGTGTCTAAAAATCAGTCCATACTTATCAGGAAAAATTTTGGGAAAGTTAAATTTTTAAAACCCTCCTTCCTTACAGAGCCTTTTTTATTTGTTGCATTAGATTTTTCCTCCACGTCTTCCAAAACTTTTGTCTACATAATCCTATTAGAGCTTGCTTTTTGTGGGACAAGATGCTCTTTATATTAATGCCATTGACTATACCATATAATGTACTGGGCAACCCCCCAAAAATTGCATATGGGGTGGAATATGAAAAAAACCTTGTTTTTATGGATTTCACTGCATGTATAATTGACATGTTATCTGTACTCTGCAGGTTGGGAAGTATTCCGGTGAAAACAAATCCCCTTTTCCCCCGAAAAAAAGGGACAGCTTTCTTATTTTAAATTTTTTGTCCTAAAAAGGGGGGGAAAAAATATGTCTTTTTTTTAAAGGGGGGGTGCCCATATTTTTCCATGAATAAATTATAGCATGTTTATAGTGTGGTGTTTTGTGTGTATATTTATAAAATTTAATATAAATATATATATTTAAACAACATATATAAAACCTGCCAAGGCCCCTTTAAACCGAAAATTTAGGAAATATCCATATTTCCATTGTCATTTAAAGCGTTTTAAAAAAAAATGTATGCTTTTTAAAACCCCCAAAAAGTATTAGGCGATGTTCACATGGTTTAAATTGCGGGTGGGAAATTTAAACCCCTGAAAATTAGTCGTGTGGACCGGGGGGGGGTGGGGGGGAGGGGCGGCCCCTCACGGGCCCTTAGATTTACCCATTCCCCTAGCAGCGCTTTAAAAGGGGGGGGGAGACAAAATTTTAAATAGTTCTTTTTATAAAAAAATGGGTTACCTTTAATGACGGGCTGTTTAAGCCCGTAATTGGGCAAAATTTTTAGCCGGGGAATTTACGGGCTGAATTTCGTCCCCAAAAAGGGCCTTTGTGAACAGGGCCCTTTTGAAATTTACAGTGTACTGTAAACCCCTTTCCCTGCTGTAGGGGATTTTTTTTTAAACATTGCGTTAATTTTTTTATGCCCGTTTTTCCGGGGCCCCATAAAAATTTTTTCCCTGTACTTTGACATACTTTGGTGGTTGCTTAAAATAAAAAGAAAATATAATTAATAGTACAATTTTCCATACCACATAATGTACTGGGAAATCAAAAAAATAAATCTTTGTGTGGTGGAAAGTGGAAACAAAAACACATTTTTTAGGGGTGTTTTGTTTATATGAAGTTTACTGTGCAGCATAAATGATAAGTTATCTTAATTTTGCAGGTCAGTAGGATGAGAGAGAGAGAGAGAAAGTTTTTTTTTATTTGATTTGCAGCACCATTTTCTGAGACCCATAACTTTTTTATTTGGCGGCACTGGGCAGTTTTTTAAAATCTTTCCTTGAAACAGAGATGGCTTTTAAACCCTGTTGGGACCCCCTATGGACTTTTAACCCATAAAAGTGGGAAATTTTAAAAGGGAAAAATTGAACTTTCCCTGCTGAATCTTTCTAAAAAAAAACTATTTTGGGTTCTGCTCAGTGTTTTCTTCTCTATGTATTTCCCCTGCGATTAGACTGCTTTTTTCGTGTGGACACATTCGTTTTTAAGTGTTTTTTTTGGGGTTCCATTTTGGGTTTTTAAACAAATTTTTTAACACTTTTTGATCTAATTTTTTGAAGAGGCAAAGTAACAAAACTGTTTTGGTGTTGGGTATTTTTGTTTTTCTTATGGATGAATAATGTTATATTTTAAGAAATTTGCCTTTTAGGGAATACCATTTTATTTTTTAACATTTTAACTTTTTTTTTTCCGGGGGGGTGCAATGATGTTACATTTTTTGGCCCCAAGTTCCCTGGCTTAAAATGGGCCGTATTTCGGTCCGAAATTTTACGGCGGAGGGGCCCCAATTAGGGCCAAAAAAGGCCCATTCATTAGGGTTTAATTCACTTTTTTAATTTGAAAAACTATGGATTAAGTCTCCCCGCTTGCCCGGGGGGGAGGGTAATTGGGCATGTCACTTTCTAGCGGGTATTTGGCCGCTAGCAGTGATTGTCTGTGGGCCGGCAAAGTGCCGGCCCCCGCCCCCCCTCCCCCCCTCCCGCCCCGCCCCCGGCCACCCGGCGGAAATGCGGGGCGAAAAAACCCCCCCGCTTTTAAACCCTGGGGAAAAATAGCCCAAGAATAATTTCCCCAATTTAAAGTCACAATTTTCAGGGGAAAAATGTAAAACCCCAAAACCGGTATGTAAAATCCCGGGGGAAGGGCCTTTTTAATGCCCAAGAGTTTTGTTAAAGGGGAAAATGTCCCCATAGGTGATGCCCCCCCTTGTTGAGTATAAAACAAAATTTTAAAGGAACGGAAAGGGGCTGTTTTCCCGGTGGTGCCTCTCATTCTGTAAGATGCAGCAGTTTCAGAACACTTAATGCTCAAATCTGGTAGTTTACTCACATAATGTTTTTATATGAGTGAAGGGTTTACCCCCCCTCTGCCCCAATAATGGTAAAAACCCGGGCTTTTGGGAAAAACAAAAGAAACCCCACTGTAGTCAATAGGGTCCATTAGATGCCATTAGTGTCAGTCATGTAGCAGATCCTGCACCACCTCTGTGATGGAAATTCCAAATAGAACCTCTGATGCAGATATGAACTTGACGTTAGATGGAAGGCAACATGACTACAATGAAGGTTTAGACTGCACAGGGTTTTTGTAGCTTATTACCATGAAGACACTTCTTTCTGTCAGAGCTGTAAGCACAAAAGAATTGGGTATATAAAAATTAACTAGGTAACTTTGTTTTTTATTTTTTTCTAAGCCCAAGGGGCACAAAAAGTGAAAAAAGCAAACAAATTGTATTCAATAAAGAATATGGCATTTTAAGGCTATGTTTACACAACCAATTTTAATTTGGCATTTGATGTGGATTCCGTATAGGATTCCACAAAAAAACCCACATAAAAACCCCACAAGTGAAGAGGCAATCTGTGCTGTAGTTCACACTGTGAAGTACAGTGTGGATTTGAAATACTTGGTGTGGGAAAAAAAAAAATAAGGGACAATTGGCCCATTTTAAAAAGGGGACATTCTGCTCGGAAAACGTTTTTGGGTAGGCTGCATCCAAATCAAAGGCGAAAACTGACTCTGCTAAGTCAAAATCCCCGGTGGAAATCGGAGGGTTTCATTTGGGGTTAGCGCTTTAGATTCCCCCGATTATTACCGATTTGGAAAAAATCAGCATGTTAAAATATTCCCAAAATATTCTCCCCTTTTTGGAAAAAACCCCCCTGAATGATTGGTTTTTCGGAATTTTCCGGGAAGGGAAATTTCAACAAGAAAAATAAACCAAAATTTAATTGAAAAATAATATTTTTAAAAACGGTGAGGAAACTTTTAAATTTATGGGAAAAAGGGTGGGGCTTTATTTTATATCAAACAGCAAGCTTTCCATCTGATGATGTTGATGAAAAAAATAACAATTTTCCCATCAATTTTCCCATCGGTTTTTATTTTGCCCAAATACCCTTTTTTTTCTGGGCCCTTTTGGGCCTATGTTTTTGCATTTGCTTTCCCCCGTAGCCCCGCCCGGTACGAAGCACACTGCCTCTGTATTAAATTTCAGGTGCATCTACTTTAAAAATGGTTCCCCTTCCAAAATTAAAATTAGGACCCCTTTTAGTCTGTGCATAAAACATCAGGTATATCATTTTAAAATTTTATGACCCTAAAAAAAGGAATCGCTTATCTAGGAAAATTTTTTATCTTTTTAAAGCTAAAAATCAAACCCCCAAAAAAAAAGGGGAAAGAAAAGGTTTTATTTTTCTTTTAAAACAATAAAATGTAAGTAGGGAGGAATTAGGGTTTAAATTTCCCCAAATAAGAACACAAGTGCAGAGACCTTATGATAGATTTGATGATATTTTTGAATATATTTTTTAGTTAAGAACCCTAATTAACGGGAATTTAAATTATTTTTTTTAATCTTATTTTTAGGTTTAAAATATGTTGGAAAGGGACCGGGTCAAGACTCCCCGTCCCTTTGGGTTCCCTTTTGCTTCCCTATTTTTTCCAGCGGGCCCCAAAAAAAATGATCCCCATACAAGTTTTCATTTAAACCAAAACAAATTTTTAAAAATTTTTGTTTAGTAACAAAAGTGAGTTTAAATTTTAAAAAGGTTTATTGGTTTGCTATGAAGCCCAGGGGGCCCCATTATAACACAGAACAGGCAGAGAGAGAGGTTTATTTAGTGGGACACCCGTAATAAATTTTTTTTATGGGTTAACACAGGTGTTTTGACTTTTTAACTCCTTTTATTCATTTTCTCTGTCATTATACCTTTTCATTATCTTGATTGTGTAATGTAGGTGTTGAAATGGCAATGATATTTAAATATGCTAACACTTCAATGCCTGATACTCAGTTTGACTTTGCTCTTCTTGTTAGGCTGTGTCTCCACTGCACAGGAATATGATCGTATCTTCGGCGCTTTTAGTTTTTTAAAAGCGCCGAAGATGCGATCGTTCCTGTAACCCATAGACGGCAATAGGAAAGACGAGGCGCAGTCTCCACAGCCCGTCTTTTCTCTGCTTTCTCTGCTTTTAGTTTTCTTGCCATCTTCCCATACAATACAATTGAATGGGGGACGGCAAAAAAAAAATCCGAGAAGCGACCGTGTTTTTTGTACAAAGCGTGACAAAAACCGCGGCCCTGCATCGGAAAAAAAACGGCCGCTTTCGGGCTGTTTTTTGTCCGTTGCAGTGCAGACATAGGGCCACAAGTATGATAACTATTTAGGTCTAAATCTCACTTTTTTGCCCATAAGTTACTATGGGCAAAAAAGTGAGTTTTAGACCTAAACAGTGTTCATACATGTGGCCCATAGTCTTAAGCTTCTCCTGAGCCCAGATGGATTATTTGACTTCCCAGTTTTTGACCGTTAGACTGTTTTTTACTACTTGTTACCTCTTAGGGTATGTTCACACGGTGTATTTGTGGAGCGTATTTCGGCACGTAATTGCGATGCAATATGCCCAAATTATGGCCCACAAATATGGTAATTCATAGCTCTCATCGAGAGCTCTGATTGCCTGCAGTTTTCTCCAACATGTGTTAAGCACCAGGAGAAAGTAGTCACATGTCACTTCTTCCCGGTGAGAAAGTGAAGGTCTATAGGAGCCAGCACAGAGCGTTTTAGAAGAATGCGCTGGCCAGTGCATACTTCTAAAATATCTGGTGTACAGCGACACACACAGTATGCACCGCTATATGCCACAAAGACACCATGTGAACCTACCCTTAGGTTTGACTAGTTGGTAAATACTCTGCGGACACAACCTAGAGATACACGGTGACAAAGTCCATATGCCTGTAAAGGGTAAAAACCTGTAATCCCTTAGACACTGCATAATAGAGTAGTCTGTGCCAAGCCTGACATTGGCAGGCAACCCTTAAACTTTTACAGTATGGTTGATGACATCTAGCTTTCAGTTCATATTCTACTATATACCAACAACAAATAGATTAACAGATTGGAAGATTTAAAAAACAAAATAATGCTGTCACAGCAGGGCTGATATCCGGTCCGTGGCACCTCTTGGGCCGTGGTCCGGGTGTCTAGCTGCAGGTTCGTCTACTCCATGCTCCCTTCTCACTGTGCCGATACTCACCTAGCTCCGTCTTGCTTCCTGTCAGCCCAACGCGCTCCTCTGTGTCCCCCTGCTGCAAGACGCACTTTCCTCTGCCCGCCATTAGGGGCGCCTGCGATTTCTTCCGGATTTAAAGGGCCAGCGTGCAACAGGTAATGTTTCCTCTACCAATGCCCTTTTGGCAGCGACTTTTTAGGGATACCGCTTCCTGTGATCTGCGCCCAGTTGTTGGTGTTCATTCCCTAGTGACGTCCTGTTGTATGCTCCCTAGTGAATCCTATTTACACTATTGTCTGCGTCCCTGGTCCTGCGTACACTTAACCTGGCTGACCCTTGTCTGATAATTGATGGTAGTGCCGCGTCTGTCCATCCTAGCTTCTGCTCCACTTTCTGGCCGACTCTGTGTTCTATGTCTCCTTCTTCAGCTGTCACCACTAGGACCTGCGTTGGGGATAGAGACCTCGGGGATTCCCTGCGGCAAAGTCTGCCCTGCCTTGAGTGGGCTCCACTGAAGCCCAGGGGCCCCCTAGACTACTCCCTGGTGTAGGTCACTCCAACCCTCCTTGAGGACCAGAGGATCCACCTTCTATTCCTAGTGCCTGTGTGACAACTGCCATTAACTCATTACATAAAACCACATATTTTGGCAAAATTAAACCACCTCACAGTACTGAAATAAAACTGTGCTACAGTATACTTCCAAGTAGTCCATAAATAATACTATCTAGTTTTCATATAATCTCTCCCTTCACCCACATTTTCCCCACCCTTGGTTGAACTTGATGGACATGTGTCTTTTTTCAACCGTACTAACTATGTAACTATGTAATAAAACTATAATATATCAGAGAACAGTTCTGAAATTTAGACTAATAACTGCCATAGAGTTTCAAACATTTAACCAAATAGTGCATACAGTGCAAATATATTGCTATTAAACCATAAATGCAGGAGATTTAATCTGTTTATACAAAGCTACAGTGCTTCAAGGATTGTCTCCATTCCCTCTGACCATAGTGAATTCATTCCCTGCTCTCTATCTAATCAGGAAGGGAGAGCAGGATGGTAACCAGAGAAACTTGTGTGCACTCAGAGCAGATACAATTTCTCTTATCTCCTGACCAGGGCAATATCAAAAGAGCAATGTATTTAGAAACAGTCTTCATTTATAGTTCCCTAAAATTTGGAAGCTAATCATTGTAGTGAGAAAACTCCTTTAGAAAACTTTTTTAATAGACCATAAGATGCCCAAATAGTGAAACTCCTACTGTGTCCATATAGTGCCATACATTGGTCAGTTACTGTATATGGTATCTACCATGCTCAGATTAATGATGTGTTAAGTACACCAACAGATCTGTAGCCTAGATTTTGGTTGTTTTGGTTTTACAGCTACGTGGAAATTTGAGCCAGTCCCCAGTTTGTCCCATTGCATGTAGTTCACATAACATCCCATAAATATTTGATCATGCATGGTTTTACTGAAAATTTGAGCCATGGGCAGCAGGCAAAACAGGGGTTTTCCAATGTATCTAAACAGTTTTCCTTATAATTTCCAAATCTCTGGTGTTCTAGGGTAATTGAAAGATTGGAAAAAAACATGGCTGCTTTCTTCCACAAACAGCACCTACCTGTCCATGTTTCTTGTGTTTCAGCTCAGCTCCACTAAAGTGAATCGGACTGAGCTACAATACCACACAGTACCTGTGGGCAGGTGTGGGGCTGTTTTTTAACCTCCTAAGGTACACCCTATTTTTGTTTCTTGTGTCTTTTTTCCATCCCCGCTTTCCAAGGGCCATAATGTTTTAATTTTTCTGTCAACCAAGCATAAAAGGGCTTTTTTGGGGGAAAAGTTATACTGATGAATGGTACAATTTAAGGCACCACATATTGTATTAAGGAGTCCAATAAGAAAATTATTTGTGAGTAAACTTGGAAAAAAAAAACTAACGTTTTTGGGGGGGTTGCTTTGCTGCACAATAAATGTCATGATATATTTACTCTGGGAGTTAGTACGATTCTGATCATATAAAATTTATATAGTTTTTTGTTATGATTTGCTACTTTAAAAAAAAAAACATTTTTAAAAAAAATCGCTTTGCATCATCGTTTTCTGAGACCAATAACTTTTATTAATATTTTTCTGCTTTTGGCTTGTGTGAGGGTTCATTTTTTTGCAGCGTATATAGTAGTTTTTATTGGTACCACTTTTAAGTATATGCAATTTTTTTAAACACTTTTTACTTCATTTTTTCTGGGAGGTGGGATAACAAAAAAAATGCAGTTCTGGTATTTTGTTTTTTTTCAGTGTTCGCAGGGTGAGATACTACAATAATAGATTGGGCTGTTATGGATATGGCTAGACCAATTATGTTTAGCTTCTGTGTTGTTTATTCCACAATTGCACAGACTGCATGTGACAGCTATATCTAACAGCTGGCACCTACTGGTTATGGTGTGGGCTCAGTGCATGAACTCACTTCATACTACCTTACCACTGTCATGACTTGTCTCACTATAAAGTTTGCTTTTTATGTTAAAGATCTTACAAAACAAAGGTCACTTTGCAATATATGTCCACTTACAGTAATCTACCTATTCCTAGATATCCCCTCTTGTATGGGCTGCATCAGCTCCGCAGGTCGCTATAGCTACAGACCTGTACAATCTCTCATGCTGGGCTGCCAGCACTGGTTGCTATAGCTACAGACCTGGCTTCTACTGCAGCCTAGTAGAAGCCAGTAGACACACCTCTGAATTCAAAATGAAACCAAGAAAACAGGACTGAGGTAAGATGAATCAATGTAGTGAGACAACCCCTTTATAGATATGTCACGATGCACTTTGGAGTTAAAGAAGCAATGGCAAATTGAGAATTCTTCTGAAGGTCCAGTTCTTGGAGTCCAATTGCTCAGCCTGCCACCCGTTAAACCAATGGAACTCGATGCCCTTCTTGTTCTCCTTTTTTTATTGCATCATACTCATTGGATGATAGCAAATTTTCATGTGTGAAATATTTTTTATATTAATTCTACATTTTCTTTATGTTGTCCAGTTTAACAAAGCCTTTTTCCTATATACAGTTAGGGAATCTTGAGTTATTAGGAAGAGACCACTGTTTGTTTAAGATCCTCCTCTCTCAGGTCAGACAAGGAGCACTATGTAATGCTTTCCTTCCACTGTGGTGGCAGTGCAGAGAAACTGGACACTACCAGATTTGCTCATAGGTTAAAGCTGATTACTAGGGAGCTCATTGTCAAGAGACCCTTTAATCAACTAAAATTTGTCTAATGCATAGAACCCCTTTTAACAAATATTCATCTCCTCCTGGTTTATTTGGGATACAAAACAAGAAAAAAAATAAAAAAGGATGGATATAATGGATAAAAATACATAAGGAACACTTTATTGTACATAGTTATTATGGTTTAAAAAAGACAAATGTTCATCAAGTTCAACCAAGGGTGGGGAAAAATGTGGATGAATGGAGGGAGATAGGGAGGTTTTTTTAGGCCTTGTTTCTCCTATTGATAAAGACTTTGGAACCCATAAGGCAAGAACCAATCTGCCCTTAAGGAATATTTCATTCCTGATCCCAAAATTACAATCAGACTGGATCTAGAGGTTTTATGTGGCTACATAAGTACACTATGTAGACTATTTTTAATGGATTGACATGGTTGAGAAAAAATAGATTAAATTATTGTATTAGTTTTTGTATAAGTTGACAATTCTACAGTCAAGTGCAAACAAAAAAAATGAATCCTGTGTAAATCTGATTAGTGGTAAATTCTTTTTTGCTATGGAAATTAAATATTTCTCTAAGCTCATTTCTAATTGCTGGTGATGAATGAGTGTCAATTACTTATTTCGTAGGATGAAAAGTTCACTTGAGAACTTTCCGCATTGACCTTGAGCAGGTGCCTTTTTTTAAACAAATGCATGTAAGCCCAATTTGGCTAGTCTGCGCTGTAACTAAAAACCCTCCATTACCTTTATTAGCTCTGCTGGCTGAACTCTTTCTGGTTTTATAATGCCTCTTTTATGAATGGATGCCCAAAACTGCTGCAGATATTGAAGCTGATTTCTTCCTGGCAATTTCCTGCTGTCTTTTAACAAAACATATATAAAACATTATATGAAATATTGGTTTCATATACAATTCAATCTAGTAAAGCAGACATAAACTGATTGTCAAAATGTAGCTAAATATGCATACATGCAACATAACCGTTTACATTCACCCTATCCTTGAGTACGTGCAAACACAACTACTTTTAACAGGCGCTTGTCTGCTTCTTATTTCTGAGAGCTGTCCATTCTGAAATACATTTAACGTGTATTTCGGAATGCAGTCCTTATTCATAGCGTTATGAATAAGGAATGCATTCCGAAACGCGTTAGCGTGGTTGACACCATGTGTATTTTATCTAGCATTGCCTAATTTGGATATAAAAAGATTTTCTATTGCTAAATGAATACAATAAAGTTGAATTTTTAAAGTATTACATCTCTCCCTTGTTGGAATCTGGCCTATGTTTTGTTCTATATATGCGGTACAAGAGAATCAGCTTAATTCAGCCGTGTCTCCTCCTGCAGGACGATATCCAAATATAATTCCGGTGAGTTGAAATCTTTTTTCTATTATTTATAGCACAATTTTGAGATACATATTACTTATTGATTTTTATTAACTCTTTCTTGAAGAACTAGTAAAAAAAAACAATAATTAATGTCACAAATGTTAGGATCCCTCACAAAAGGGCTACATTTATATGTCTTTTTATTGATCTGAAAAAAGGAGCTCTCTTTTTTGTTGTTAATTATGCAAAGAACCAGTTTTGTGAAATATAATGCACAATGCTAATTTAAAGAAGATCTGTAAAGGAGGTTCTTTCATGCATGTATCCTTAGTTTAAGTAGGCCTCCGTTACTTTTTCATCATTGGAGAGATGCAAAAGCAAGTCAGCAAGAAATCTATTTGCCCTTAAAAGTGTTTTGCCACAAAGGCATTTCATTCCTGGTTTATCCAGCTTCAGCTTTCATTGTGCTCAAAAGGGGATGTATATAGTCTGTAAGGCCAAAAAAAGACAGACATCCATCAATTTCAGTCTATTGTGCTACAGTTTCGATCTAGAGAAAGGCAATAACCCCTATGAGGTAGAAGCCAATTGTCCTCATTTTAGGGAAAAAAATCCTTCCTGACTCCAATCTGGCAATCAGAATAAATCCCTGGATCAGCGACCCTTCTCCAGAATCCTGGTCACTATAACTTGTTATATTATTACACTAGAAATGCATCCAGAAGCCTTTTGATCTCTGTGAGGCCATGTTCCCATGGCTCAAAATGGGCCGTATTTCGGTCCGTAATTACGCGCCGAAGTGTGCAAATTACGGGCTGAAAACAGCCCATTCATTACGGTAATCCACAGTTCTCATAGAGAACTATGGATTACGTCTCCTCTCCCTGCTCGGCGAATCCGCCGGGCGGGGAGATAAGTGACATGTGAATTACCAGCGGCGTATACGGCGAAGTGCCGGCCCTCCGCTCACTCCCCCGCTCCCGCCCCCATCCACACGGCGTAATTGTGGGGCGAAATTACGTCCCACAGTTAAGCCGTGTGAACATAGCCTTAGTGACTTTACCATGACGGGTTCCTCTGACAGAGAGTTGCACAGTTTCACTGCTCTTACAGTAAAGAATCCCTTTCTATGTAACAATGTTCTTTCCTCATGGCGTAGAGGATGCCCCCTTGTTCTCGATACCGTCCTGGGTATAATTAGATCTTGGGAAAGATATCTATATTGACCTTTGATACATTTATACATACTTATTATGTCCCTCTGAAGTTGTCTTTTCTCCAAACTAAATAACCCTAATCTTGCTAATCTTTCTGAGTAAGTTGCATAACATGTGACCCAGCAGGCTTGACATCACCATGCCTTTCCCCACAGTGGACTCGCTCTTCTCAAACAAAGGTCTGTTTATGTAAAGAGCTGTGAGTAACTGCAGTGTAGCTGAGTGGTTAGCACTTCTGACTTCCAATATAGGGGTCCTAGGTTCAAATCTCTGCAGGAACCATACATATATTTTTGTCTCATTGCCTGATATACCTGATTTTTATTTATTTTATTTATTTGCATTGTTTGACTAATTAATAACGAGTTCATAGGACATGAGTAGAATGAAAGCACCTGTGGTTAAACACTCACTCAGCAGGGAGTGTGTGTGACTACTAAGTAGGGAAGAGACTTGACAATAGCTGCCTGAGAGGAGAGGGGATGTTTGAGCATGTGTGGCAAGCCTGAGGAGCTCTCGTCGCTGGTTGTATCCCCTAGAGACAAGCCGTTCACTATGGATCACTAAGGTAGCAGATAAAACGAAAATGGTAGAGCATTTTTAATAATGATGAATGGAGAAAATGTTAATTATTTAATTTGAAATCTTTCCTCGTCAATTTTATTTTTTGTAGCAAAACCCCTTTAAAGACTTGTTGCTTTATTTTGTAAAACACTATAACACCCATGAAAGTTTGAAGTGGTAATTTCATTTTCATGTGCTGGAGACTGTATTATTCATTTTTCTATAGGTAAAGGATCTACATGAAATAAGCTTCCTTTTATAGAGATCATGTAACAAATATAATTGGACACATCTCTCTTTTGTTTGAAGGACATTTCACATGAAGCTGGTGCGACCTTAATAATTGTAAGCAATTTAAACTACGTACAAAGTTGCATTACATGAAACGTTCTTTGAGAACCTAACTAAACTTAATGGTTATCTTAAAGGGTGAACACTGCAAGAATAATATGCAATTTTGTCTGGATTTCTCATTCTGAGGTTATATCAAATTTCATAGCTCAGAATAATACTCAAAATGATATCAACCGTGAAAGGTTAAAATGTCATTTAGAACCTAATGTAAATTTCCTCCACATGGGATTATTTTTAGTCTATGGCAGTATAATATTCATAGTAAGAATAAATGCCTAAAAATCTCACCTGCAAGTATCATCCTAATCTTACTAATACTGATTATGTCATTTTAATCCCATCCATATATGAGAGGCTGCAATCCACAGCAAAGAAAGCAATTTCATGCAGCATGGCCCTCTCGTAGTGAATAGGCTTACACACTGGGGCTCTCTTATTAATGTCTAAATATTTCTGAATTTAATCTCTTCATAACAAATCAATAAAACATGTCAGCTGCAAGCAAAACATATCCCAGTCCCAAATAAACTTACAAATACTGCATGCTAATCAGGCTCATCTTTATTCAATGGAAATATTTATTTAGTATTTCTGCTGTATTATGCTTTGAACTTTTCTTTGCTTAGAATTTCAAATAATTGGGTGTGGATTAACAAAGTCCTCACAAGTATTTTAGAATGGGAATGAAAGAAACCTCAAAAATCCTTGTAAGAAACAGGTATAAAATCTATACAATAAGTGCAAAATTTACCCACTGCATTAGGTATACATAAAAACTTTGCACCACTTCCTTTTTAATGCCTTTAAACTTTTAGATGTACATCTAATCTCACTGAAGTACTGTATTACACTTATGTATGATAACACTAATTTGTTCTAGGGTTTCACACATGTGATGATGTGAGCCATACTGATTGCGGCATCAAAATAGTCAGTCTCTGATCACTGTTTCTAGCAAAAAAGTACAAACTACAATTGGGGTTGCTCAGCTCTTTTTCAGAGGCAGACAGTCCACCACATCAGAGATACTTCCACATATGGAGAAAAGAAAATAGAGAAGTAAGTAGTAGTGCACTTCAGATTTGGCTCAAATTCAACCCAAATCTGAGCTTTTTAGTTCAGGTCAGCCTAAATAGATTTTTGATGAAAATAGCCCAAAATCTATTGTAACACTAACCCTGGGCTATGGATATTTGAAGGTTTTAGAAGGTTTTTGGGTCTCCTATGACTTTGTTTCGCCTCCTAACTTTTGTTCGCATATTTTGATGCATAACAGGACAGTTTTTGGCGGAGTCAGGAACTAACGTTGGATGGAAATCATGTTCATTGTCACTATTGGTTACTACAACATAAGCCCAATGTTAGCATGAGCAGGGAAGAGTGCTAGGCAGCTTTTTCCTGCTCAGCTTAAAGGGAGCAGGTGGTGCATGCTACCCTATCTGAGACCAGTATATGATACAGGAAGAGAAGCTGGGCTCTGTGATGTGTAGGTTTATATGATTTGGACCAGGTTTTCGAAGTAAAAAGCAGATAAAATTCTGACTGAACTCCTTAAGTGATAGTGGGAGTCCTGTTTACCCCACACACATACAGTGATTGACAGCTTTCTCTGTAGCAGTGTGTATACAGAGCTTACTGTATATGGGTGGGGTCAAGAGTACTTTCAGATTCACTTTCACAGATTTTCTCTGCTTTTTAGAAATCCTGCTTCAGATCATATACATTTTTATGTTACAGAGCTCAGCTTCTTCCCCTCTATCACATCCTAGGGCAGCATAAAACACCTGACAGCCTTCTCTTAACTGTCTTAAAAGAACATGGGGTTAGACCTTTCAGTTAAGCTAAGGTGGGTAGGCAAAAGCTGTCCATTGGATTCTATTGTTCCCATCTGTCTTTGCCCTGCTCTGCTTTAAAATGTATTTTCTTAAGAATGCCATAGCATATTAGAGTAAAACATGCCACTGTGTTGAGGAAGTATGTGGCTCCTTTATGCTGCCCGTGATTTAGAAAGATTAAATCAGCTGGATGAGTGTAAACACAAAAAAATTTCATAATTAGGACTGAATTTAAAGGGGTTTTGCCACAAAGTAAAGTTGATGTGGGAAGAATGCAAATTAAATAATATCTGAAAAGAAAAACCGAGACAAAGAGCGCAGCACTCCTTCGTGTGTTTCCACCAATACGATATATAAGGGTAATGATTGTGCTCACCTTGGAATGTTGTGCTGTTTTACTGGAGGCACAACTCTCTGGTGTTAATCTGGTTGTTTTTAAGACCACTGCTTTCTGTGGATCATCTGCTGGCAGGAACGCCAAAGAAAGCATGGTGAAAACAAGTTGTAATAACTAAGCAGTATGTAAACCCCATCTTGATCAAGGAAAATGGATAATGACTCTCTCATGGATTCACAAAATATTTTTTTACTAGAGGGGTTCCGCACTGTATTGTACAATAATTACTTTCTCAAAGCAATACTTCCAGCACTTTTTCCATATAGGTAAAATGCACTTTATAAAATACCCATTAAAAACAAACACACAAACAAACAAACAAACAAACAAACATATCTCTCATTGCCATGGGCTCTTAATCATGATCATACCAAACTGCTAAAGGGAACTCCCTTAAGAATGGTAAGCAATCAGATATCAGACAAAAACAGCTGAACATTAACCCCCAAGTGGAACAAATGGGAGAAATTCCAAAATACAAAAAACGCACATATATATGCAGTAAATGTACATCAAATCGGTCTTATAGTTCAAACCCTTAGGATACCTTGTGTCCAAAGTCATAATCCAAAAGGCCTCTTGGTTTCTTAGAGAATCCCTCCATCTCCACCTCAGGTCGATCTATGAACTCTTTCTATAGCAGTTACCTTAAATGAAGACAAGTCTCCGCTGTGTTCAACCAGAAAATTTTAGATTTGTGGCATCGTAGATGTGTTGCCGTCTCCAGCATAGGAGCCGTCTGGTAGTGCATCCAACGTATTGGACATTACATTGGGTACAATATATCATATAAACAACATGATCGTTACGTAGCATAGATGGGAGATATTTTTGTTGTTATTCTTTTTGCTTTTTAAACCATGTTTGCAATTGGCATTTAATAAAGTGTGTTTTACCTATATGGAACTAGTGCTGGAAGTATTCATTTGGAATTCATTTTCACCATTTCATCTGTGTCCGGATGCCTCATCCCTTCACCGTGAACTTTATAAGCCAGAATAATGTTAGAGCCACACAGGTGACCGAATTTTTTTTTTCTTTTTGAACTATAATTACTTTACCTATAAGGACAACACATATTGGCTAAAACGAGGCATGATTATGGGGAACCGTGTAACCCCATCATATGCCAATTTGTTTATGTTTTTTTTTTGAAGAGCTATTCATTTATTAAAACATGATGTTTTCTCCCCTCTTAATACTATATAAACTTATATCGATGATTTATTTTTTATCTGGAGTGGCCCATATAATCAGGCAGAATCCTTTGTCAAAAATTCACTCTAAACGGCAACTTGGATAAGATTGAATTTTTGGACATACTGATATCAAAAGAGCAGAGAAAATATGTTACATCCTTCTTTTTAAAAAAATGTGGATTCTAATAGTTACCTTAATTATAAAATGTCATGCTTGAAACAATGGAAAGACAATATCACTTTCAGAATATTCAGAGAATCCGAAAAAAAACTGCACAGAAGATGTTACCATTGAAGCACAAGCTTAGCTAATTGCAAAAAGGTTTTTCCTAAGGGACTGGTTGATAAAGTCTTAAAGTCTTAATTTGATTGTCTAGAAAAATAATAAAAAACACTCCAACTAATAAAAGAATCGTGATTGAAAACTACATCAATAAATAATACTAAAAATAAATATAAAAAATACTAAACATAAATAGAGTTTCATTACTAGATACAGTTCACAACATGCTAAAATCTGTCGAATTAAAAAAAACAAACATGGCAAATATTACCCAGTGATCCTTTTTTATACAATAACATTCCACCAAATCCACTGATTATATTCAGAAGAGTTGTTACTTTAAAATAAATTTTAGCTCCTAGTAGAATCCGCCTACACCAGAAAAATATTAATAACAATAATAAAAATAATAGTGTCAGTATGCATTTACCTGCTCAGCTTCCAGCGTCTAGGGAGCAATGCTCTGCACCTGCATCTCCTGGTTTGGGTCCACACCCAGAGAGACAGACTGCTGGAGATCCAGCTACTCTGCGTAGAGGTTCTGTCACACGCTCCAATAGGAGGGCCCGGAGGCTGCTCCAATCAGCTCCTGGGGCGGTGTCCGGGCAATCCATAAGAACCTGCAGAGATCTTCAGGCTTTGCCTGTGATATTTCCTGGCTGTGTTGTTTCCTGCGTTTGTAAGTTTGCTTCACCTGGTTTACTGACCTTGGCTTGTTTCCTGACTTCGGCTTGCTTCCTGATTTTGTACATCGCTCCCGACCGTGTTCTGACCTTTTGGCGTGTCCTCTGTTTATTCTCTTGTCTTCAGTTTTTTGGCATTACGTTACTGATCTGTTGCTAACTTGGACTGTCTGACCCTTCTTTCTCCCGACGGCCCCAGCACTTTAGCAGTGCAGGGACTGTTGCCTGGTTGCCGTCTGCCGCCTAGGGCAGCACGTCAAGTAGGCAGGGACAGTGGGCCGGGTTCCAGTTAGGGCTCACTGTACCTCTCTTGACATGACTTTATCACAGGTTGGAACCATTACTGCTCTCCACGCACAATTAACCCATGACAGCCTTGGTAGAGCAGATGCAGGGGCTTACCCAGCTAGTCCAGGATCTGGCGCTAAGGGTACAGCAACAAGAGACTTTCCCTAAGCAGAGTGTTACCACATTACCTTCTGCTCCTGTGGAACCCCCTATTCAGCTACCAGACAGGTTCTCAGCTGACAGGAAGGCCTTTCTGACATTTAGGGAGGGATGTCGTCTGTATTTTAGGCTCCGTCCACATACCTCCGGTAATGAGGTACAGAGAGTGGGAATTGTTATGTCCCTTCTCCAGGGTCCTCCCCAGGAGTGGGCATTTTCTTTGCCACCTGATTCACCAAAACTTTCTTCCGTGGACAGGTTCTTTGTCTCCTTAGGTATACTTTTTGATGATCCTGATAGGGAAGCTGTGGCCGAGACCCAGCTGACCACCTTGAGGCAGGGTAAGAAGGACTGTGGAGGAGTATTGCTTCGAATTTCATCGCTGGTGTGTTCCGTCGGTGTGGAATGACCTAGCTCTCCGGTGCCAGTTTAGGTTAGGACTGGCTGACCACGTTAAGGATATGTTGGTGGCTTACCCTACCCCAGGTACTCTTGATGAGGCGATGGCCCTGGCTGTTCGTCTGGACAGACGTTTTATGGAGAGACGTCGGGAAAAGACTTCTGCTCTGCTAGTCCACTCCATGGTCACCCCGGCACCCGCTATTCCTGAGATGACCCCCGAGGAACCAATGCAAGTGGGGGCTTCTTCTGCCAGTGACCGCAGGACTTCTCGTCGCATTCAAGGACTGTGCTACTACTGTGGCGGAGACAGACACTTTGTCTGGAAGTGCCCCCAAAAGGAAGACCAGGGCGGAAAACTCCAGCACCTAGGTGACTGGAGGAAATGTCATCTAGGTGAACAGGTATTCCCCATTGTATCACAAAAGTTGTTGCTACCAGTAAAAATCTCATACCTTTTTATGCCTGGTTCTGGGAATGCGTTTGTGGATTCTGGTTCGGTTTCCAATTTTATTGATGCGTCCTTTGCAAAGCGTCTGGGCCTACCTTGGTGGCCACTGTATGATTCCTTGCAGGTAGTGGCTATTGATTCTACTCCGTTGGTTAAGGGCACAATCCAACATAGTACTCCTGAGCTTGAAATGTTGGTAGGGTCTATACATACTGAGAAATGTATTCTATTTATCATGGAGGGGCTGCCCGCTGATGTGGTTTTGGGGCTGCCCTGGCTTCAGAAACACAACCCTGTGCTTGACTGGAATTCTGGAGAATTAATCAAGTGGGGACAGCAGTGCTATGATAAATGTCTCCCTATTATACTTAGCAACACAGAGGTAGAACAGATTCCTGTTTTTATACATGATTTCACGTAAGTTTTCTAAAAAGGACACAGGTCTAGATGCTACCCCCCCCCATAGATCTTTTTGACTGTCCCCTTTGACCTATTCTGGGTAATTTTCCCAAAAAGGGCGGGATATAAAATTTTATCTGGCCCAGAGGGGCCCTTGCCTTAAAGAAATACATTTCCGGGTCATACGGGCCCCCTCGGTGCCCCCCAATGGGTGCGGGGTTTTTCTTTTTTGGAAAAAAAGGATGGAGGCCCCCAAAACCCAAAGCATTGTTTACTGAAAACAAAAAGGGAGTTGCCCCTCCCTTCAGAGTTTCTGGAATGAAATAATAAAAATACCCCTGTCACTTCCTGGTTCGGGACTGCCCTCTTTTGAATACAGTCCTTGCTTGTACAGCTCATTTGCTGTGTTTTAAAGTTTGGCTAATTAGATCAGATTAGCTTCCAAACACAAAACAGGAATTTTATTTACCCCCAAAAACAAAACCCCAAATTAAAGTTTTTTTTATTTTACATAAATCAAGCTTTTGACGGGCTAAAGCCCCACGGGACACTGCCAAGCCCTGTGTGTTTACTTCATCACTGTTATTTTCATTAAAAACAAACAGCAGGGGGAGAATTGCCCTTTTAAGGTGGGTTTATGGGGGGGAAAGGAAATACCCAGGGAGGCAAAAATTTCCCATTTTGTATCTCCTTGGGGAAAAACAGGGGAACAAAGCAAAAAATTTTTGGGAAAAAATGTTTTTAAAATTTTGTTTTCCCCTACAATTTGAAAGTTTTTCTTGTAGGAGAAAAACCCCTTTAATAAAAAAACAGTAAAAAAACCAATCCCCTTTTTCCCCTTTGGGATTCTGGTTTCTTTCAATCAAACCCGGGGGGAAAATTGGTTTTCTAAGCTAGAATAAAGGGGGGGCCTATAATTTTAAATTTGTATTAGAAAAAGGGGGATGAGGGGAAAAGGGCTTTTAAATACTCCCAGGGGGGCCCATTTTGTTTATTGGTTATCCCTTTTGGTTTGTGTAAGCCCCCGCTGCCCTTCCAGAACCTGGTTAATGTGTTTTCCGTGAACTCATTTGTTGTTTTTTGGGTTTTTTATCTGGAGGGAAAATTTTAATATACTCTAAAATTTGGAAAAACATGTGCGACGGGGCTTCCCAAATCTTGAAAGAGAATAATTTGTTTGTCAAACTTGAAAAATTTTTTTTTTTGGGGTGAAAGGAATACCTTTGTTGGGGTATATCCTGACCCCTAACTTTTTTTAAAGATGGCCCCTGAAAAATTTAAAACAATTCTCGACTGGGGTCCACCCTTCCTTCCCTGAGGCCCTACAGTGATTCTTAGGGTTTGCGAATTATTACCGAAGATTTATTCGTAATTTTTTATTTTTTCGGCCCTTTGACTGATATGACTTAAAAAAAGGGGTGAAGTTTAATAACTGGCAACCTGAGGCCATAGAGGCATTTGAAAAACTTAAGCCAGTGTTTTGTATCAGCTCCTGTTTTGGTCCAAGGGAGATCATACTAAACCCTTTGTAGTAGAGGTTTATGTTCTGAGTATGGTGCAGGGGCAGTCCTCTCCCAGGGAAACTGCCATTATGACCAATCTTGCCCTTTGGGGCCTTCTTTCGCGTAAATTTTTCCTCTGGCAGAAAGGAATTATGACGTTGGAACGGGGAGTTGTTGGCTATTAAGTGGGCCTTCGAGTAATGGTGCCACTTCCTCGAAGGTTCCCAACACCAAGTCACGGTCCTTACTGATCATAAGAACCTCACTTTTTTGGAGAAAGCCAAAAGGTTGAATCCACGTCAGGCACGGTGGGCCTTATTTTTTACTCACTTTAACTTTGTTGTTACTTACAGACCAGGTTCTAAGAATGTTAAAGCCAATGCGCTATCTAGAAGCTTCTGTGCCAGCCATTCTTCCCAGGAGGATTCGGTACCTATATTGCCCAAGGAGACTGTTATCACAGCCATTTCCCCTGATTTAGCCACTGAGTTAAGACCCACCGGGATATGAGACCTGCTAATTGTCCTGTTCGAAGGTCTTTGTTCCCACTCACAGTTTCGGCTACAAGTATTAAAAGAATTCCATGATTCCGTGTTATCTGGACATCGTGGAGTGTCTGGCACAAAGAGGCTGATTTCTCGTTTCATTTACTGGTGGCCGTCATTGTTTCGTGATGTTGAGGCCTATGTGGCATCTTGTGAAGCCTGCGCTTGGGCAAAGGTTCCCAGAAACTCGTCCTCGGGTGAACTTTGCCCTCTACCTGTACCTGAACATCCATGGACCCATATCTCCATGAATTTTATGACGGATCTTCCCCCTTCAGAGGGCAAAACGGTTATTTGGGTTGTAGTGGACCGTTTCAGTAAAATATGCCATCTTGTCCCTTTAAGGGGGTTGCCGTCATCCAAGAAACTTGCTGAACTCTTTATCAAGCACATTGTCAAACTGCAGGGGTTTACCAGAGAATATTGTTTTGATAGAGGTGTTCCTTTTGGGTTTCCAATTTTGGAGATCCCTCTGCAAGGCTCTGGGTATCACCCTGTTCTTCTCCTCTGCCTTCCACACCGAGACTAATGGGCAGACGGAAAGGGTGAATCAAACGGTAACGCAAAAACTCCTTTTGTTATGTCTCTGATCAGCAAAGGCAGATTGGGTAAATACTTACCTTTGGTTGAAATTCGCTATTAATAATCAGGATAGATAGCTCGTCTGGTTTTCTCACATTTTACTGTAATTATGGTTTTCACCCAAGGCATGCGTCATTTTTAGTGCTACTTCTGAAACAAAGCAGGGTGGATGTTATCATTAAAGATCTGTGCACAGTCGGGGGCCCAAATTCGAAGAACTTGGTCAATGCCAGAACATCCAAAAGAGGAATTGTGTAGACGGCGTCTTTGTTTCTACAGGTTTGCTGTTGGGGATAAGGTATGGTTGATCACCCGAAATATTTGTTTAAAAGTTTCCTCGGGTAAACTTGCTCCACGATTTGTGGGTCCATATGTGGTTCAAGAGTTGGTTAATCCAGTGGCATTCCGTCTCAAATTACCTTCTTGTTTTGCTACATAATGTGTTTCATCGCTCACTATTGAAAAGGTACATACCGTCCCTGACTTCGTCTTCTGAACCCCCTCCTCCAGTTACTATTGAGGGTGAGCTGGAGTATGAAGTTGCCCAAATCTTAGATTCACGCAGAGTTCAGAGGTCTTTACAATACTTGTTTCACTGGAAGGGATATTGGGTTTCCCGAGGAGAGGTCATGGGTTCCAGCTAGATTTTATCCATGCTGAGGCTTTGATCAAGGAGTTCCACGACTCTCACCCAGACAAACCCAAACCAGGGAAGGGTCCAGTGGCCCCTCCTAAAAGGGAGGGTACTGTCAGTATGCATTTACCTGCTCAGCTTCCAGTGTCTAGGGAGCAATGCTCTGCACCTGCATCTCCTGGTTTGGGTCCACACCCAGAGAGACAGACTGCTGGAGATCCTTTGATTGGGCAGGTCTCCAGCTACTCTGGTAGAGGGCCTGTCACACGACTCCAATAGGAGGGCCCAGAGGCTGCTCCAATCAGCTGCTGGGGCAGTGTCCGGGCAATCCATATAAACCTGCAGAGATCTTCAGGCTTTGCCTGTGATATTTCCTGGCTGTGTTGTTTCCTGCGTTTGTAAGTTTGCTTCTCCCGGTTTCCTGACCTTGGCTTGTTACCCGACTTCGACTTGCTTCCTGATTTGGTGTGGCGTGTCCTCTGTTTATTCTCTTGTCTTCCGTTTTTTTGGCATTACGTTACTGATCTGTTGCTGACTCGGACTGTCTGACCTTTCTTTTCCTGACGGCTCCAGCACTTTAGCAGCGCAGGGACTGTCGCCCAATTGCCGTCTGCCGCCTATGGCAGCACGTCAAGTAGGCAAGGATAGTGGGCTGGGTTCCAGTTAGGGCTCACTGTACCTCCCTTGACATGTCAAATAGCAACAAAGAATCCACTAAAGCGATAAAAAATTGGAGTTCTAGTTATATATGTAATAGAAATAGATGTTTTACTTGTCCATTGATCAAAAATCAGATCACTACATTCATTTCTACAAAAACTGTACAAATTTTTCCTTTAAAATTGGAGTTTACATATGACAATGATTATGTCTTCTACCTTCTTGAGTGTCCGGGCCGATACCAATACACCAGCCACACAACTCAAAAACTTAGAGATAGAGTTAATGATCATTGTTATAACCTTAAAAAAGGTTTTCCTCTACATAGTGTATCAAGGCATTTCTCCATCAAACATAATGCCGGCCCATCTTTCCTAAAGATTAGTCCAATTGATCATATCCCTGCAGATATCCCTAACCGTTTTGAAGACCTATGTTGTAAGGAGATGTACTGGATGTATCAAATCCAGTCACTAGCTCCCTTCAGCTTAAATGAAGCCACAGAACTAATTAAATAAGGGTAGGTCACATTGTCTGACTAGAAGAGAATGTCTTATTAGTCAATTATTACAAATGACATTACTCAAATAATCTAATGTACCAAGATAATTTCAATATCACCATTTTAAATAGTTCGAGACAAAGGTTGAGTTTCAATTTTTTGTATTTATAGGTCACATAGAGCCTCCGTGGTTGAAGTCCACTAACAAGAGGGATTCCATCTTTTAGACTATACTCCTTTTTGTACCACAGAGGCTTCCATAGTTGTAGTTTTTCAGTTATCAACACTACACTGTGTGCAGAGTTATTAGGCAAAAGAGTATTTTGATCACATCATCCTTTTTATACATGTTGTCCTACTCCAAGCTGTATAGGCTTGAAAGCCAACTACCAATTAATTAAATCTCTGTAATGAGGAGTGGTGTGGTCTAATGACATCAACACCCTATATAAGGTGTGCTTAATTATTAGACACTTCCTTTCTTTGGCAAAATGGTCAGAAGGAGATTTGACGGACTCTGAAATCAAGAATTGTGAGAATCTTTCAGTGAGATGCAAGTTTTTCCAAATTTTAAATACCAACAATAAAAAACAACCCCCCCCCCT